>CM065642.1:42496678-42536093 GCA_033220585.1 Dipteronia sinensis
ATCTATTCGAGCCCACATCACCGAACCTGAACCGGGAATCCCCCCGAAGTCGGGGTTACCTCGCAATTTCTCCAGAAGTTCGCCTATTCCTCTCTGACATAGGGGGGTGTCCGTAGGAGGCCGCACCTAGCTTCAAAAGGTCAAGGGAGGCTAGACCTAGCTCCTGACTAGACGAAACTCCTTAATATCGGGGATAGGACACTGATCGACCTCAGGCTCGCTTCAGTAGCCCATCCCCAGAGTAACGGGCCGGTGGAATCCACCAACAAGACTATCAAGAAACTTCTAAAGAAGAAGTTACAGCAAAAAAAAGGCAAATGGGTCGAAAAGCTGCCAGAAGTCCTCTGAGCATACCGGACTACAAAGAGAAACAACTACTGGGGAGACACCTTACTCCCTGACTTTCAGAGTTGAAGCGGTCCTCCCCATCGGGCATAAATTAACCTCGTTCAGGGTGCAACACTTTGAACCCGAAAGTAACGAGGTTAAGCTCCAGGCTAATCTGGACCTCCTAGAAGAGAAACAAGACCGGGTAGCAGAGAAAGTGGCAATCTACCAGAGCAAGATCGCTAGATATTTCAACCGAAAGGTCAGAGCCCGGAATTTCAAAGAAGGGAATTTCAAATCGGTGAGGATGAGGAACGAAGAAAAAGAGATGCTTGAGAGAAAGTTTATCTGGGGAAAATTTGAAATTTAAGAGATATGAGGAAAACGTTAAGATAAACAAATATATATAGGCAAGAGGGCAGTAGCACGAGCTGTCGAGATCTTCGGTTTAGATCACAAAGAATCTCGGGGACTGCCGTAACGCAGCCGGATTAACTCAGAAATAAGTCAGTCAGTTCACGCCACGCCACGTCACTTGCGCAGTTAATGAGAAGATTTCCCTAATATTCTGGTAACGGTAAAGAAGGAAAGATTTCCCAAATTAAATAAAAAATCCGACCCCAACCCCAAGCTCGACAACCGGTGTTCAAGTCAGAGGGGACTTCTGTTATAGCCAAATTTGGCTAGGGACCAAAGGGAAATTTGTCCACCCTCTAAACCTGGCTCCATGCCCTAGGTCATCCACCAGGAGACCATGTTACCCGAAGCCGAGCTACGATACCGCCCCACAGGAATAAGGACGGGTTCCAGAAACCCCTGGAGTAGATCCCGGCTCGGTCAGATCGAGCCCACATCACCGAACCTGAAACCATGGAAATCCCCCCGAAGTCCGGGTTACCTCGTAATTTCTCCAGAAGCTCGCCTATACCTCACATAGGGGGGTGTCCGTAGGAGGCCGCACCTAGCTTCAAAAGGTCAAGAGAGCCTAGACCTAGCTCCTGGCTAGACGAAACTCCTTAATATCAGGGCTAGGACACTGATCGACCTCACTATCTGATGTACCTCACCATAATACATACCATATTCAACGACCCCTATGGGAGATCATGCTAGACCCGAAGACACATGATCACATCTTAAGACGTTACATACGTACAGAGCAAGTAATAGAGTTTAAGTAGGAAACAAATTGATCTCCACCAAGATATCCTCAACTTAGCAGTTAACTCAAAGTCAATGACATTTAAATGTAAAAATCTCGTCCGATAAGGAGGGGAGGGATGGAGAAAATCAAGGGGAGAATCAATTAGTTAACCTATGAAGACATTGTATAAAGGAAGGGCTTCGTTCTTCTGAAAGAGGAGACTACTTTTCGACAGACATACGACAAGTACTCGACTACACCCCAGAGAAGATTGAGAGCAATTTGAGAGAGATTTGTATATCACACATTATCAATAAAGAAAAGTCTTTTGATTCTTTTTGGGTGGTTAATAGTATCAATATTCCTTGTCATTTTATTAGGCACTATTACGCATACGTTCAACATTGGCCACCACCTACGTGGTAGTGGTCTCGAGGGTGTTAACTGAGATTTCTCGCCCTGAGCAAAATTTCCATTAACAGAATAAAATGTAAACAAAATCAGACTGAGACAATCAATTTTACACGTAAAGTATTTTAGTTAGCATATATCCAAAGAGTAATACATACCATATTCAACGACCCCTATGGGAGATCATGCTAGACCCGAAGACACACATGATCACATCTTAAGACGTTACATACGTACAAAGCAAGTAATAGAGTCTAAGTAGGAAACAAATTGATCTCCACCAAGATATCCTCAACTTAGCAATCAACTCAAAGTCAATGACATTTAAATGTAAAAATCCCGTATTTCAAAGAAGGGGAGGGATGGAGAAAATCAAGGGGAGAATCAATTAGTTTAACCTATGAAGACATTGTATAAGGGAAGGACTTCGGCCTTCTGAAAGAGGAGACCACTTTTCGACAGATATACGACAAGTACTCGACTACACCCTAGAAAAGATTGAGAGCAATTTGAGAGAGATTTGTATATCACACATTATCAATAAAGAAAGTCTTTTTGATTCTTTTAGGTGGTTAATAGTATCAATATTCCTTGTCATTTTATTAGGCACTATTACGCATACGTTCAACCTTGGCCACCACCTACGTGGTAGTGGTCTCGAGGGTGTTAACTGAGACTTCTCGCCCTGAGCAAAATTTCCGTTAACAGAATAAAATGTAAACAAAATCAGACCGAGACATAATCAATTTTACACCTCAAGTATTTTAGTTAGCATATATCCAAAGAGTAATAATAGAATAACACAACACATACATGGCTCAAGAACCGGAAAGCTGATCGAGTCCCGTGGTTTTCCTTAATATGAAAGAAAAGACGTATAATCTGCAAATTGAATGATCAATTTACTATCTGTTAGCACCATGATTACCAAAGCAGAAATTTTAGGACAGGCAAACATAGGAATTGTTCAAAAATCTCATCTAATGAATAGACAGCAAAAACAATAATATAGCTGTCTATATCGTTACTCCAAATGTAAATTCAAGACTAGTAGAGCGGGTGAAAAACTATATGAAGCAAATACCAAACTAGATATATCCTCCTCCACTTTACTGTCATCCTTTGTAGCAGAGGCAGGAAGGTCACCACCGCTTATTTCAATCTTCTTGATGAAATTTGTAGAGTAGAGTATTACGCCAAATCTCATGGGAAAACTATTCTCATACAAGGAAGTAATCATCTCAATAACCTGCACTAGTCCAACGATAGATTACTATAAAAATTCTCAGTAGAATGATCCAGCAAAATGAACAAATGAGCTCTGAGAGAAACATGCCTCAAGACCACAGCTGGTGGCAGGATCAAGAACATAAACTGCATGAAACAGGTTCTTCCGGATATAACGTAGTTGTCCAGGAAATACAGGCATCAAAATCTAAAAAAAAAATAATAAGAACAATAATAATAAATTATTTGAAACTGTATTCACCATAGAACCATGCACATTGAAACCATCTCATGTTTTTAAAAGAAATACAACAATATATTAAAAACTCATCTAAGTTCAACAAAAAGACAATAAGATACCTCATTTAAATTGCTGCGCCAACGCTTATACATAGCATCTTCTTCCAGGTTATTGAGATAATGAACATGAGTTGAACGAAAATCAATACGAACCATATTGGACTCAGGAGGAGGCACAGTTGATAGGAGTTTCCGTATCACATTATCTGGAATCTGATAGTACAAAAATGTCAAGTGATTCACATGGTTCTGACTTAATATGAAGCCTTCTTTAAAATGTAATTAGACATATATTTTGACCAAATCAGAATACATATACCAGTAGAAATTTTCAAGTGAGGAGGTGCTCATTTTAATAACCTAAGAATTTTTCTCTTTTGGATTAAAAGACAACAATTTTAAATTTTAAATTGTCTCCCCTTTTAACCTTAAAATAAAAGGTATTGATTTTATTAAAGAGGTAGTCCACCAAATAACTACCCAATATACCACAATAAACATATTAATAAAAGTAGAATTAAGTAGAGGTAATTGACACCAGAAACAAAAATAATCATATTAAAATGAGAAACATTTACATATGGCAATTTCTTTTCACATACTTGAAGTGAAGTATGAGAAAACGAATATTTGTATTTCACTTCACTACATCTTATGAAAAGAATACACTATATATACAAGCCCTAAAAGCATAAAAATCTGCTATAACTTAGGAATATGATTGATCGTCAATCACTAGCCCCCTAATTTAGGAATCAATTAGTGATTCAGTCAGAGTTGACTAAATCCTTTATTCAGACAATTAAGCCTACATTTTCGGGATCTAATTTACATAATTCAACACCCCCCCTCAAGCTGGGTTGTAGATATCATACATACCCAGCTTGGAACATATATTATCGAAATTAATTCTAGGAAGTGCTTTGGTAAGCATAACAGCTGTTTGCAACTCAGTAGGAGTATAAATTAGTTTCATAATTCCTTCATCAGCTTTTTCTTTGATGAAGTGCCAGTCTATCTCCACATGTTTGGTTCTATCATGATGAACCGGGTTCTTTGCGATATTAAGTGCTGCTTGATTATCACAATAGAGCTTTATAGGAGTGTCCATTGTAATTCTTAATTCTGTCAGCACCCTTTTCAACCACAATTCCTCACAAACTCCATGCGCCATAGCTCTGAATTCAGCCTCAGCGCTGCTTCTTGACACCACAGCTTGCTTTTTACTCCGCCATGTAACTAGATTTCCCAACACAAATGAGCAGTACTCTGAGGTTGATCTTCTATCTACAACAAATCCAGCCCAGTCTGCATCTGAGAAGACCTCCACTTCTCAACTTGCATTCTTCCTAAAAAATAGTCCTTTTCCAGGAGGCATTTTTAGGTATCTTAGAATCCGAAACACTACCTCCATATGTTTTTCATTAGGATTGTTCATAAACTGGCCGACAGCACTCACTAGAAGGCTGATATCTGGTCGAGTGTGTGCCAAGTAGATAAGCTTACCTACTAAACGTTGATACCTCCCTTTATCAACCGGTGCACTTCCCTCAAGTCTGTCTAGTTTAGTTGTGTGGTCCATTGGAGTCTCAGCTGACTTGAAATCAATCATACCAGTCTCTTTCAGTAAATCGAGCACATTTGCACTGTGAGATCATGATTCCCTTCTTAGAACGAGCTACTTCCATCCCTAGAAAATATCTGAGATTTCCTAGGTCTTTAACTTCAGATTCAGTGGCCAAGAATTTCTTTAAAGCCTACATTTCCTCAACACAATTTCCGGTTAGAACAATATCGTCAACATATACTATAAAAACCGTGAGTTTACCGCTAGAGGAATGTCAAATGAATAGGGTATGATCAGCCTGCCCCTGTATAAATCCAAATTTCTTCATAGCCCTAGAAAATCTGTCAAACTAGGCTTTACGGGAATGCTTCAGTCCATAGAGGGATTTTTTAAGTTGACACACCTTACCGGAATTGGAGGAATTTTGGAGGCCTTATGGAATTTCCATTTAAACTTCCTCTTCAAGGTCCCCATTAAGAAATGAGTTCTTAATGTCCAGTTGATTGAGAGGCCAATCCAAATTTGCAGTCAATGATAGGAGTACCCGGATGGTATTCAACTTTGCCACTGGAGCAAAAGTCTCCTCGTAATCTATACCGTACGACTGCATGTATCCCTTGGCTACCAATCGTGCCTTATACCTCTCCACTGTACCATCTGCCCTGTTTACTGTGAACATCCACCTACACCTAACTATGCTTTTCCCTTTTGGTAAATCAGACAGAATCCTGGTCTTGTTTTTCTCTAATGCAATTACCTCCTCTCGAATTGCATTCTTCCACTCATGGACTCTGAGAGCATCTTCAATACGGTTAGGGATATGTACTTCATAGATCTTAGTTGTAAATACTTTAAAAACAGATGATAGTCCTTTATAAGACACATACTTACCAATAGGATACAGGGGTCTATCCCAACATTGTCTATAAGGCTTCTTTATAGTAATCGGATCCTCAAACAAGGGTAACTCAGGGTTAGGAGGTAGAGTTGGTTTTGAATTGCGTTAAGGATTACCTAAGATAGTGAGGTTGTCTTGGATAGTGTTTGTGTTGGAGTCTGGTTCTTAGACCTTAGGTTTTGGACCTCTGGTTTAGACTCATGATCATACATAGGTTGCATTAAGGACTCCGCTTTCCTCTTTCTTTGTTCGAATCTGATTTGGAGGAGGAATATCAGGAGAGATGAGTTGACTAGGATGACTAGACTGTCCAGAATAATGACTCTGTAATTCATCTTGACTTGACTTAATATGATCATGACTCCTATTAAGATTAGAATGTTGATGACTAGAAGGTGGACTTCTACTAGGACTAGGTGATGTGACTGGATGATTATCATAAGGTTTCCAGCCGGACAAAACAGGATAAGTATTGTCTTCCCAAAAAACAGATTTGGACATACTAGATCTCCCCCCTGAATATGGTTTTTGGAATAAAAAGGTAGTGTTTCAAAGAATATGACATCCATAGACAGAATTTTCTAAGTGCAGGAGAATAACACCTGTAGCCCTTTTTAGTAGGAGACTACCCAATGAAAATGCATTTATCATACCTAGGGTCCAACTTGCTGCAATCTTGCATATTGTTGTGAGCAAAGGCACTACACCCAAAAACCCTAATATGCAAATCTGATATAAGCTGAGTATTACGATAGGAAGATAACAGGAGATTACATGGAGTCTGAAAAGACCTGGTGACCTCTAACAAGTGCCAATTCTTCCTTTCGGAGACCCAATTCTTTTGATTTGTCTCAACACAGGAACTCTGATGAACAATACCCTTTTCAGACAAGAATTTTCCCAAAACAGTAATAAAATACTCTTTACAATTATCAGTTCGAAAAATTTGAATTTTGGTATTAAACTGATTTTGAATCATTTTTTAAAAATTTTGGTTTCTACTAGGAATAGGTGATGTGATTGGATGATTATCATAAAGTTTCCAGCCTGACCAAACAGGATGAGTATTGCCTTCCCAAAAAACAGATTCGAACATACTAGAACTCCCCCCCGAATATGGTTTTTGGAATAAAAAGGTAGTGTTTCAAAGAATGTGACATCCATAGACAGAATTTTCTAAGTGCAGGAGAATAACACCTGTAGCCTTTTTAGTAAGAGAGTACCCAATGAAAATGCATTTATCATACCTAGAGTCCAACTTGCTGCGATCTTGCCTATTGTTGTGAACAAAGGCACTACACCCAAAAACCTTAATATGCAAATCTGATATAAGCTGAGTATTACGATAGGAAGATAACAGGAGTCTGAAAAGACCGAGTGACCTCTAACAAGTGCCAATTCTTCCTTTCGGAGACCCCATTCTACTGAGGAGTCTCAACACATGAACTCTGATGAACAATACCCTCTTCAGACAAGAATTTTCACAAAACAGTATTAAAATACTCTTTTCAATTATCAGTTCGTAAAATTTGAATTTTGGTTTAGAACTGATTTTGAATCATTTTTTTAAAATTTTGAAAAATGTTACAAACTTGTGATCTTTCTTTCATCAAATAGAGCCAAGTAATTCTAGAGTGGTCATCAATGAGGGTCACAAACCATCTGGTTCCTGTGATGTTAGGAACCCTAGATGGTCCCCAACATCGTTGTGAATCATGGTGAATGGACTAGAAGTTTTATAAGTAATGTTAGGGCATTTTTGACGTGTTTGTTTGGACAATTGGCATACTTCATAGTTAAAACTCTGAAAATCTTTATTTTGAAATAAGGCATGAAAGAGCTTTTGTAAATACAAAAAACTAGGGTGGCCAAGACGATAATGCCACATCATCACATCATTGTTCTGCTTGACCACTGACATTTTTCTAGTGAAAAACTGACAACTAGACTTAGATGCCCTAAATAACTTACTAGACAGAACAGAGTTATCATTGGATATTCCAGAAGTTCCTTCAGTCTTGAGTAAATAGAGTATTTTCTGTAACTTAGTAATTCCAATCATCATCCCTAATTCCAAGCCCTGGAAGGTACATTTAATAGAGGAAAAATTAACTATGCAATTAAGATCTCGTGTAAGCTTTGAAACAGATAATAGATTGCAATCCAGGTTAGGCATAAACAAGACAGAATGGAGGGTCAAACTTCAAAGTTTTAGAACCTGTTCCTTCAACCTCCTTCAACCTTTGAGCTAGAGCCATTGGCTATTCTAACAAAAGAAAGGCAAGGGCTGTATGTTTGAAATAAGTTTTGGTTTCCTGTCATGTGATCTGAGGCTCCTGAATCAACCACCCAAGGAATAGAAGGATTGTTTTTGACAAGGCTCAAGAAAGATTGCTTGAGGGATTACCTTTAAGCGCAAGTGACCTTGTTCCAATGATAGATGGTGAAGAATTCTAGGAAGAAGACAGCTTTTGTAATACCTCCATTTGCTCTTGGGTGAAGGGACCTGATTCAGCTGATCCATCACCTCTGGTTACCATGTTACCCTGATGTTCTCTAGGTTTCCAATCTGTTGGATGATGAAGGTGAGTTTGAGAGTGATCAGAACCTCCATTTCCACCATTAGAGGATGAGGTTTCTGATTCATTTGAGGAGGAAGAGGTATGGGCATATCCTATCTTCATTTCTAGGGAATAAGGGAATTAGACCAAAAAGTGAAGTACGAGAAAAGGAATATTAGTATTTCACTTCACTACATCTTATGAAAAGAATACACATATATATACAAGTCCTAAGAGCACAAAAATCTGCTATAACTTAGGAATGTGATTGATTGTCAATCACTGTATATTGGCCCTCTAATTTAGGAATCAATCAGTGATTCAGTTAGAGTTGACTAAATCCTTGATTGCGACAATTAAGCCTACATTTTAGGGATCTAATTTACATAATTCAACATACATACTGAACAATAAATTTGTTAGAGTGCTTAAATACTATTGTTGGACCATTTCCTATCAACTTAAGTTTTTAGGTCTAATGGTTACTATCAAAATTTAACAGCTCCGACAAGTGAGATAAATGTCATAAGTACTAGTTAAGCATGTCTTAAATTAGCAAAATTTTAGATATTGAAGTTGAAATATAAGTATGGTCTTCAAGGAAATGGATTTAAACATACTCAACTTTTCTTCATTTAACAGAATTAGGAAGCTGATGACTTCTCTTAGCATGTTAACACTGTTGAGATTTTGGTTTCTATTTTGGGGTGGTTATTTATTTATTTGTTTTTTTGTAGGGTTCTGCTGTATCTATTGCTTTTGGTTTGAAGACTGATTTTTTGGTCTGCCCTATGGCTACCTTTTTGTATAGCCTGTCCGCTTCCTTAGTGGACAGTTTTCTTGTATTCTCTTTTATTATTTCAATCTTATTGTTGAATAACCACTAAAGGAAAACATAAAGAGACCTATAAACGAACAGCCCCAAAAGAGTGAAAATGGGGAGGGATACAAAAAACAACCTTAGGATTTTCTAAAATTTATTTTCCAAGAAGAAATATTGAAACAATTATGGTAGAAGTAAAAATGACAAACTAATAAATATTTTGATTATTTTTCAACAAATTAAAATCACATATTCCCAAAGATAATCAGATAGTTTCTTTCATGTTAGATTTTTTTTTCTTTCATATTAGTTGTTATTTTTTCATTAATTTCTTTACTAATAATCTAATTACATACTCTTACATAATTATTTATTTAAAATACACCAATGTTTTACATTATTTTTCTCAATTAATCAAAAAATAATTCAAATAAAATTGTTAAATACAAGTTGCATAGGATTTTTCATTATTTAAAAAAAACAAATACATTTATTTTATATTCTCTAAAAAGTTTTAATGCAAACTTAATGCACTGGCCCCACTATTTATGAGATGCTTCAGCCTTCAATTGTTCACGGACAGTGGAAAGCTTTAGAAAAACAAGGAAAACATCAAATTGATGTTTTCCTTCTTGCACTTAAAAATCACTTCAAACAACATTTTGTTTTATGTATTTTGTGGATTGTTTTATGGAAATAGTTGCCGAACAAAATTCTAAATCGTTTTACGAAAATAAAAAATGAAAATGGGATTTGAAAAACACCACTGGACAGCCCCTAATCTTATCCCAAGAAGTATTTACTCCTTTGAGATCCTCAAAAATTCTTTGTTACTTTCATTCAAAAGAACCCAAAAAAAAGGCCATCTTGGCACACTCCCACAGAACATTACCCATCCTTCTTCCACCAAAAGCAGCCCACGTTTCTGACAGTAGTATTCTTTGAGAAGTGTTAGTAGAAAGGTATTTTTGGAGAAGTAGAGAACTTTGATTCATTAAAGAGATTTACAACTCTATCTTTATTGACTACTAAGAATCCTAGAAAAGGAAAGAAGCATGATTGGGAAGGAAACAAAATCCTAAAATCAGATCCTGAAAACGGATTGAATCTGCTTAAAGACTAAAAACAATATGAATTGCTTTACAACTGGAAAGAATAATAAAATCAAATATGTGACTGCCAATTCTCTAGGATTCTAACAAGAAGAGGAAGCAACCAATCAAAGATTAGCTGCCTGAAATAGTGTACACCATAAGTTTGATGTCCCTAACTAAGAATAATTGACTTAAATTCTATCAGCCTAAGTTAACCTTTTAAAATTTGGGAATACATCCTGCTATTTGGTTAGTGTTGGAAAACAGAATCCCTAAATTCTAGGAATTCTGGTGTTGACCAGAATCCTACAAATAGGAAACAATCCCTGTAATTATTATGAATATTATGTTGGCTACAAGTTAGGGATCTAGATCCTAAATTAGTCCTAATAAACATGTATATATTGCTGTATGTTCTGTACAGAATGATCAACGAAATAAAAAACTCTTCCTTCATCTAAATTTTTGTGGTATCAGAGCCTGGTTCCAACTCTGAAACCTAGGCTATTTCCATGAGTTTTGGACTTCTTCCTAGACTCTCTCTACTTTTTATTTTAACCCAACATCATGTCTGAAATCTCTTCTTCTTCCGTTTCCAATCACAACCTACCACTGATAACTCCACCTACAGAACACCATCCACTTAAAATCACCAACATTAAATTGAATGGTGATAATTTTCTTCGTTGGTCCCTTTCTGTCCAGATGAATATCCGTTGTAGAGGAAAACTAGGATACTTGAATGGAGAAAAAATAAAACCAGCTGAGACAGATGCATAGTATGCAGTCTGGGATGCCGAAAACACCATAGTAATGTCCTGGTTAGTTAACTCTATGGAAGAAGAGATTGCTGCCAACTATTTAAGCTATTCTACCGCTAAGGAGATATGGGAAAACCTTAGACAGATATATTCAGATCTGAATAATCAGTCACAAATTTATGAGCTCCAGTTGAAAATCAATGAAGCCAAACAGGGGACAGATTCTGTCACTAGGTACTTTGCTAGCCTCAAACAGTTGTGGCAGGATCTTGACATGTTCTATGAACACAAGTGGAAAGATCCTGCTGATGGAGCATATTTCCAACAGCTAACAGAAAACAGCAGGATATTTAAGTTTTTGGCTGGTTTAAATATTGATTTTGATGACGTGAAGGGTTGAGTTATTGGTAGACAGCCACTACCTCCTCTGAATAAAGACTTCGCAGAAGTAAGAAGGGAAGAAAGCAGAAGATTAGTTATGTTGGGAAAAAAGAACAGCGAATCTGCACCTGTTGAAAAATCTGCTTTGATTGCCTCCCAAGAGGTGCCTGCATACAAGATTCAAGGGCCAAGAGTCGAGGATAAACCCGAGGTATGGTGTGATCACTATAACAGACCACGACACACTAGGGAAACCTGTTGGAAGCTCCATGGCAAGCATGCCAACTAGGAAACCCCGCGAAAAAAATTCTCAACAGTCTGCACTCATGGCTCACTCGACAGAACAAACCCTTCTTAACAAGGAACAAGTTGAACAGCTGCTGAAATTAATTCCACCCAGATCCGGGTACAACTCATCAACTTCTAGCAGCCTGATTGCCCACACATGTAATTTTCTTTTTGGTTTCTTAAGTTCCTCTACTCTTGCACCGTGGATCATTGATTTTGGTGCTTCGGATCACATGACCAGCACATCCTCTTTATTCCATAGCTATTGTCCTTGTGCCGGTAATCAAAAGGTAAAAATTGCAGATGGAAGCTTATCTTCCATTGCCGGTAAAGGGTCCATTAAAATTTCAGACCGTATCACTTTAAAATTAGTTCTACATGTCCCTAATCTCTCCTGCAACTTACTGTCTGTGAGTAAACTGTCCTATGATTCTAAGTGTTCTGTTGTGTTTTATCCTAATAAATGTGAGTTTCAGGACCTTGGCTTGGGGAGAACGATTGGCAGTGCTAGGATGCAAGATGGACTCTACTATTTTGAGGACAATCTAAGTAGTAACAACTCTGTTCTAGGCTTAGGTTGTAATGTTAATTCTCTTCCTGTAAGAACTCAGATTATGATGTGGCATTTTAGACTAGGACACCCTAGTTTTTCTTATTTAAAGCATATGTTTCCATCTTTATTTGAAAAAACTTCAATAAATGATCTTTATTGTGATATATGTTGTTTCTCTAAAAATACTCGGAATCCCTATGTTTCAAAACCATATCGTGCATCAAAACCTTTTTATCTCATACATAGTGATGTTTGGGGGCCATCCAATATACCTACTCTAAGTGGAATAAGGTGGTTTGTAACTTTTATAGACGACTACACTCGTTTGTGTTGGCTTTACTTAATGAATACTAAGGCTGAAGTTGAAATTTTTTTTAAAGAATTTTATAAAATGGTTGAAAACCAGTTCCAAACAAAAATTAGTATTTTAAGAAGTGACAATGGGACTGAATTTTTTAATCAACATTCGAGTAGTTTTTTAACTCAGCATGGTATCCAACACCAGTCCACTGGTAGGTATACCCCCCAACAGAATGGCATAGCAGAGTGGAAAAATCGCCATCTCTAGGAGGTTAGTAGGGCACTCATGTTATCCATGAATGTCCCAAAATACCTCTGGGGAGAGGCAGTCCTCACTGCTGCCTATTTGATAAATAAGGTTCCCACTCGAGTCTTAAATCATGACACTCCCATGAACTGTTTTCGAAAATGATTACCTACTAATCGGTTAAGTGCAAATCTGCCTATAAAGGTTTTCGGTTGCATTGTGTTTGTTCACCAACCAGTGTTTTCTTGGTCCAAGTTTGATGCAAGGCTGAAAAATATGTCTTTGTGGGGTATGCTCCTAACCAAAATGGATATAAATGCTTCGATCCTAGCAATCGAAAGTTTTTTGTCAGTATGGATGTTATCTTTTCTGAAAATAAACCATTTTTTGAAAAACATCTTCAGGGGGAGGGTCAAAGAGAAGATGTTGGGATTTTTTGGGATAATTCTGTGGTATTACCCAATACCTACTTTCCTAACGAATCCTTGAGTACACAGCATAAGAAAGATTCTGTTCTAGTTAAGGAAATTAATTCTCATAAGGATTCTCAAAGGGTTGACTCTAACTTAAATAAGGAAACTAGTCAAAGAGGACCTCTTGTATGTTCCTAGGGATATTGACATGTGTGAGACTCGATGTGAAGGCCTTGTATGTGTTTGACAATCTATGGTATGACATGAATTTGGCTATTGGTTGAGATGTGCAGGTCCTGACACCTTTTCTAATGGCTATGGGAATGTCTAAATCAGTTTCAGCTGGTTCGGGGTTGGCAGGTTTAGGAATAGATGTAGTAGGAAAAGATAGATTGGTGTCAGAAGTCTTACTTGGAGGATTGTGGTGCCAGTCCGGATCAGGCCTGGGGAGTTGAGATTGGTCTGATGCGTGGTGTGGATGAACTCTGCTAAGAAGAGGTTTCTTCCGTGTGTAAACCTGCAGATCTGCGGCAGGATATTTACCTAGATTTGGGTCTTTATCTTGTAATGTTTCTCCCCGTATATCAATATCAAGATGATGTGGCAGTAAACTAGAATTAAGTTGTTCAAAATCTAATGTTGTTTCTTTTTCAAAAAACTATGTTTGAGACAATCTCTCGTGGTTATTTATTTCCCTATTTGACTCCAAATCAAATTCAGCTCTTTGACTAGTTTCCTTATTTAAGTTGGAGTCAACCCTTTGAGAATCCTTATGAGAATTAATTTCCTTAACTAAAACAGAATCTTTCCTATGTTGTGTACTCAAGGATTCGTTAGGAAAGTAGGTATTGGGTAATACCACAGAATTATCCCAAAAAATCCCAACATCTTCTCTTTGACCCTCCCCCTGAAGATGTTTTTCAAAAAATGGTTTATTTTCAGAAAAGATAACATCCATACTGACAAAAAACTTTCGATTGCTGGGATCGAAGCATTTATATCCATTTTGGTTAGGAGCATACCCCACAAAGACATATTTTTCAGCCTTGCATCAAACTTGGACCAAGAAAACACTGGTTGGTGAACAAACACAATGCAACCGAAAACCTTTATAGGCAGATTTGCACTTAACCGATTAGTAGGTAATCATTTTCGAAAACAGTTCATGGGAGTGTCATGATTTAAGACTCGAGTGGGAACCTTATTTATCAAATAGGCAGCAGTGAGGACTGCCTCTCTCCAGAGGTATTTTGGGACATTCATGGATAACATGAGTGCCCTACTAACCTCCTAGAGATGGCGATTTTTCCACTCTGCTATGCCATTCTGTTGGGGGGGGGGGGGGGTATACCTACCAGTGGACTGGTGTTGGATACCATGCTGAGTTAAAAAACCACTCGAATGTTGATTAAAAAATTCAGTCCCATTGTCACTTCTTAAAATACTAATTTTTGTTTGGAACTGGTTTTCAACCATTTTATAAAATTCTTTAAAAAAAAATTTCAACTTCAGCCTTAGTATTCATTAAGTAAAGCCAACACAAACGAGTGTAGTCGTCTATAAAAGTTACAAACCACCTTATTCCACTTAGAGTAGGTATATTGGATGGCCCCCAAACATCATTATGTATGAGATAAAAAGGTTTTGATGCACGATATGGTTTTGAAACATAGGGATTCCGAGTATTTTTAGAGAAACAACATATATCACAATGAAGATCATTTATTGAAGTTTTTTCAAATAAAGATGGAAACATATGCTTTAAATAAGAAAAACTAGGGTGTCCTAGTCTAAAATGCCACATCATAATCTGAGTTCTTACAGGAAGAGAATTAACATTACAACCTAAGCCTAGAACAGAGTTGTTACTACTTAGATTGTCCTCAAAATAGTAGAGTCCATCTTGCATCCTAGCACTGCCAATCGTTCTCCCCAAGCCAAGGTCCTGAAACTCACATTTATTAGGATAAAACACAACAGAACACTTAGAATCATAGGACAGTTTACTCACAGACAGTAAGTTGCAGGAGAGATTAGGGACATGTAGAACTAATTTTAAAGTGATACGGTCTGAAATTTTAATGGACCCTTTACCGGCAATGGAAGATAAGCTTCCATCTGCAATTTTTACCTTTTGATTACCGGTACAAGGACAATAGCTATGGAATAAAGAGGATGTGCTGGTCATGTGATCCGAAGCACCAAAATCAATGATCCACGGTGCAAGAGTAGAGGAACTTAAGAAACCAAAAGGAAAATTACATGTGTGGGCAATCAGGCTGCTAGAAGTTGATGAGTTGTACCCGGATCTGGGTGGAATTAATTTCAGCAGCTGTTCAACTTGTTCCTTGTTAAGAAGGGTTTGTTCTGTCGAGTGAGCCATGAGTGCAGACTGTTGAGAATTTTTTTCACGGGGTTTCCTAGTTGGCATGCTTGCCATGGAGCTTCCAACAGGTTTCCCTAGTGTGTCGTGGTCTGTTATAGTGATCACACCATACCTCGGGTTTATCCTCGACTCTTGGCCCTTGAATCTTGTATGCAGGCACCTCTTGGGAGGCAATCAAAGCAGATTTTTCAACAGGTGCAGATTCGCTGTTCTTTTTTCCCAACATAACTAATCTTCTGCTTTCTTCCCTTCTTACTTCTGCGAAGTCTTTATTCAGAGGAGGTAGTGGCTGTCTACCAATAACTCAACCCTTCACGTCATCAAAATCAATATTTAAACCAGCCAAAAACTTAAATATCCTGCTGTTTTCTGTTAGCTGTTGGAAATATGCTCCATCAGCAGGATCTTTCCACTTGTGTTCATAGAACATGTCAAGATCCTGCCACAACTGTTTGAGGCTAGCAAAGTACCTAGTGACAGAATCTGTCCCCTGTTTGGCTTCATTGATTTTCAACTGGAGCTCATAAATTTGTGACTGATTATTCAGATCTGAATATATCTGTCTAAGGTTTTCCCACATCTCCTTACCGGTAGAATAGCTTAAATAGTTGGCAGCAATCTCTTCTTCCATAGAGTTAACTAACCAGGACATTACCATGGTGTTTTCGGCATCCCAGACTGCATACTATGCATCTGTCTCAGCTGGTTTTATTTTTTCTCCATTCAAGTATCCTAGTTTTCCTCTACCACGGATAATCATCTGGACAGAAAGGGACCAACGAAGAAAATTATCACCATTCAATTTAATGTTGGTGATTTTAAGTGGATGGTGTTCTGTAGGTGGAGTTATCAGTGGTAGGTTGTGATTGGAAACGGAAGAAGAAGAGATTTCAGACACCAGGAAAAGGGCTGTTATTTGCTAACAAAGGACAGCTTCAGATAGAAGTCTACACTGACGCAAATTGGGCAGGAAGTATCACTGACTGGAGATCAACTTCAGGCTATTGTGGGTGGAAATTTAGTCACTTGGAGAAGCAAAAAGCAAGGGGTTGTTGCTAGAAGCAGTGCTGAAGCTGAGTTCAGAGCAGCAGCACTAGGAATTTATGAAATATTGTGGGTGGAAAGACTTCTTAAGGACCTAAATGTATCAACACCTCAACCTCTAAAATTGTACTGCGATAACAAGTCAGCAATTGCAATCGCACACAATCCAGTACAATTTTATACCCTATGACAGTGTGCGATTGTGTGCAATGACAAGTCAGCAATTGCAATCGCACACAATCCTGGCAGTGTGCGATTGTGTGCCAATTTTAGGGGTTGTGGACTGGATTGTGTGTGATTGCAATTGAAATCGACAAACACTTGATCAAGGAAAAACTAGAAAGTGGACAGATTTGCATACCCTATGACCCTATCTACCTACTGCAGAACAAGTAGCTGACTGTCTCACTAAAGGACTGCCGAAGAACCACTTTGATAGGCTATTGATAGGCTAGTGAGCACGCTGAGCATGGAGGATATTTTCAAGCCAGCTTGAGGGGGAGTGTTGGAAAACAGAATCCCTAAATTCTAGGAATTCTAGTGTTGACCAGAATCCTACAAATAGGAAACAATCTTTGTAATTACTGGTGTTGACCAGAATCCTACAAATAGGAAACAATCTCTGTAATTATTATGAATATTATGTTAGCTAAAAATTAGGGATCTAGATCCTAAATTAGTCCTAATAAGCCTGTATATATTGCTGTATGTTCTGTACAGAATGATCAATGAAATAAAAAACTCTTTCCTTCATCTAAATTTTCAGTTAGCAATATAGAAGGATAACAAGAATAACATTCTTTCCATGTTACAACAAATTGACCATCTTCCGCATGGCTATCCTAAATTTAAAACAAAAAAAAAGAAATGAATGAATGAGAGAAAAATAATTTTTTTAAGCATCAATATGTGTCTTTCAACAAAATTACTTATTTCTTTTTGTTCATTCAAAACAAGAACTGTCATTAACAAGAAAACCATAAACAAGAGATAGGGGACAGGCAGCCGCAGCTTATGAAACCTGCCAGGATTATGGCTCAATCATTTTTATCATTTCCAATTTTCATTGCTTTCTTCAATCCAAAAAGCACACATGCATTGTCAAATTTCCAAAGTTTAAGAAATATGCACCATCCATTTAAATCAGAAGGGTGGAACAAACAATACAGCTCTTTACCCCAAATTTCTTCCAGTTATTTACTATTTAGAATCATATAGAAAGTTGGTGGAAAAGTTGTCTCATCTGTAATTACAAAATTATTCTTAATGATGCATCATGAATATTTGAAGGGGAGTACTCTAACAAGCCAATAAAATTCAACCACATCATGAAAATTTTTCCACTGTAATTGAACATTAAATTAGCATCATTAGCGTGAAAAATAATAATAATAGTAAGAATGAATTAGCATTTTTAACCTTCAACTTTGAAAATTGATCAGCCAATGATAATTCCTGATGAATCATGTCAAGCAACCTATAACAAAAACAGAGAACAGCAAACAAACAATTGGTCAGAAAAAGAAAATAACTGAGTGTCAATATTCAAGGCATCTAATACCAAAAAATTTCCAAAAATTCTCACTCAGTAACATGGTGATAAAACAGTCAAGAATATAGCAAGCATGTTTATGTAATATAATCAATATAAATAACACCATATCACATAATATAGCATCTGCCTACATTTATATCATACATGGCATTACCTTCTAGTCTAGATGGGAAAAAATAAAGACATGGAGAAATTTAAATATGAAAAAAGTTCAGCAATAATTTAGAGGAAAGTGATTTGCATAGCAAAAGCATTACAGGTAAAGGTCAATATCTTCAATATTGATTAAAGCACCATTCAGAGCCATCAAAGACTTCCCAGGTGGGATCATTCGCTGGTTTGCAATTATTTCATCTTTAATGGAATCATTGAGCTGCACAATGTAAACACTTCTACGGTCACCATAATTCAAATTACTTCAAATATCAACTATTCCATGTTCAAACATAACTCGGGAATATCAACAAATAGATTTACCTTCATACGAGATAAAGATGAAACTACAGTTGGAAAATTTTGGTTGATTTCTTGCATTGACTGAAGAGGGTCAGAGGCGTGAATTATTCTCTGAGCCGTTTGATGTCCTAAATCTGTTGAAATTAGACAAATTATAGCTTACTATAATTGGCGAAAAAAAAACACTAAATTATGCTTATGAATACCCTTTAGTTCCCAAACGTCCAGTGTTTCTGATATTGTGGATGACAATAGATAATCCCTGAAAGCCATTATCTCAGACGTAAGCTCAGGTTTCCGTTCCTACTAAGACATAAAAACATCATTAGCACTATGGTGAATAGATGCAAACTTTGCACTGCAGAAAATCATCTAAACTACAATAACATCACACAACCATATAGTAGTTTCAATGACTCATCATTACCATCAGGCAACAACCATTCAGTCAGGTAGGGGGAATTACAATCAAGCACAAAAACTCTTTATCCCAACAATTAGTGTCACCTCCTAATTGATCTATTTTTTGTCTGTCAGATGGCCAAACTATCATTGATTGGCTTCTTATAAATTCGGTCGGTGTCAGTACGTCTATTCTTGCATCAAGACTCATGCAACTTATTAGCTTCATTGAGTTTAATCATCTCTTCTTGCATTGTCCAATAATACGGCAACTGTAGAGTAAATTGCTCACTTCCAAATTCTGTTCAGAAGCACCTAACTCTAATTGCTCAATTCAAATAGAAAAAAGGAGGGCCCATAACAGAGGAAGTAAACCTAAAGTGCTATGGGATTCTACAGCTATGCTGCTATCCATGCGTAATTCTAAAAGAAACTGACAGAATAACTTATGAGGACCATAGGGGGTCTTTGGGACAAAATCAGATTCTGGACCTCTCTTTGGGTGTCAATATGAGACTTTCTCGTTTACTTTCATTCTCAATATGCAGGATGTGCTTATTCAGTAATTAGGGAAACTTTTGGTCAATTTGGATTTTTGGACTACTTTTGATTCTCCAATTTTTTTTTAAATTCCTGTACTCTATTACTTCAATATCTTCTTTGCTTATTAAAGACAACTTATGTTGCCCAACTTTCTTCCAGATTTTTAGATCAATGATTTAACACTTTTTCAACAACCAAGCAGGGCACATAATTTGAATGATGAGAAAAGAATATAAAAATATATCATAACAAAAACAAAGCAAAAACAATTT
The DNA here is from genome assembly GCA_033220585.1 of Dipteronia sinensis. Taxonomy (NCBI): domain Eukaryota; kingdom Viridiplantae; phylum Streptophyta; class Magnoliopsida; order Sapindales; family Sapindaceae; genus Dipteronia; species Dipteronia sinensis. Next base: position 42,516,632 of record CM065642.1, read on the forward strand.
AGTTAAATTCACAATATTCACTTCCTTAAGAAGACCTTGAAGCTGATGTTATTCCTAGTTCCAGACAGAATCTTAAAAACCCATGAAAATGATTATAAGAAATAGTAACTTTATCATATATGCTATTCTTCCTCAAAAGAAGATTTTTTGATACAATTTATCTCACTAAAAAGTAAAAACCTCCCCCTTTTTATCCGATTTATCAACTTTTAGACATGCACAAGAGACAAGAACTGCATTTGGAAAACCTTTTTTACCGACCAAAAAAAGCATTTTTAATCCAAAAAGCTCTTTTTCAAGTTTTTTGTGCTGTTTGGTTGCCACTCCAACCAAAAAAGAAAGAGTCCGTTATTATTTATCAGCTTAACATACGTAACTGCATTAATGTAGATAGTTAGACAGAACATGCTAACACCCATTGACATACATTCTTATACGAAGATAGATACAAGGTTTGGGTGTATGACTAATGATGTCAAAGCTATCATAATTTGCACTCAAACAAGAAAAGACAGATAACCAAAGCAAAAACAAATTGAAGTGAAGTATATTGAATTTCAAGAAATACAAACCAGAATTTTAGAAAATATGAATCCTCTAACTTCTTGGCTAAGATCTTCAGTCCGAGGATCTTCCAGAGTAACACCTGCACGTCAAACCTCACACATTTACGGTGGGAAAATATCCTTGCTAAAACAAAGTAATAGGGAATGAAAACACATGCAGCTAAGATCAAATATCCCATTATAACAGCTAGAAACCTTTTTCTTTTTCCTCCTTTGCTATATAAAAGGAGAATTATATCGATCTAAAAAGATAAAGATACAATAAACAATATAAAGCTGAATCAAAACTTAGCAAACCAAAAAAAATTCTATAAAAAAAGCAAATCATTTCTTATAAATAAAATTTTTACTTAGATAAGAAAAAAAAAAATTGGGGTTTCCCAAAGTCAATGATTAATCAGCAGCAGTTGTTTTCAAAATATATTGATTCAAAATAACAGAACTCAAGAAATTCCCATAACCTTCCAAAATATTAAAGAATCAATATAATATTTATTAATTATAAAATCCAACTAAGAAATATAAAAAACAAACCATGAATGAAGTTTACAGTAAATGGCCAATGGCCAGAAAGCACACAATCAATTACTAAAGGATAAGTTGTAGCAGTGTCACCTGATGTATATGTCATGAACAAAAACGTAAACTATACACAATACTATTATAAGTCAGCGGCACTGTGTGTATATACAAATACATATACATACATGCATGTCTCTGTGTGTGGAGGATATAGAGTGAGTCATGTTCCTAACCTTTTTTTATCATACTGTCATCCATAGCTTTATATTCCATATTCTTCAGAGCAAGCTCAACACCATAGCCACCCAAGTTTAAGGAATCTGTTGCCCCAACAGCACCACAAAGGCCAACTTTTTCTTCACAGCCTGAGGGTAATACTGGTCTAACAACATACTTTACTTTTCCCTGGAATTTGTTGAAACATTTTAGCAGCAATACCCAGAAAGAGTTAATCATAGCAAACGAAGCATACCATATAAAATAAACAAAAGTGATTTACACATTCCTTGAATCATCCAAGGACACTGCTAAAATACTGAAAGCAATTTAATTATAGGAGTCCCAAGATATTGGCTTCGCTAGCTACTGTAGAATTAGACGAACATTGGATTATAGCTTTTTAACTGCAATTCCTGTGACAATGGATAATAGCTTTTCTAGTTTGGGTTTTTTTGTTTTCTTTTTGGTGGGATGTGGTGGGGGTGGTTGGCTAGGCATGGACAAATAGTTTTCCACAGATTTTTTGCTGTTCTTTTCGTTCTTTTATATAGGAAAAAGAATTATAAACTTATTGAAAACATATACATGGGTGAACAAGCACTCCACAAATGGGAAAAATAACCCAGAGGGCATACAAAAATCCCTACAAAGAATCAAAGATGCAAAAAGAACCCCCCAAGCTAATATTTTATGCCACACTGCTTTCCAATTATGAATAATGGAAAAAAAAAATTAAAAAAAGGAGAGAAGTATCTCTAAATTCAGAAGTTACAGAAGCCCATACGGAAGCCCAAAATCTGATCTTATCCCATAAAACCTCTACCCCTTAACCTTTGAGATCCTCAAAGATTCTTTTGTTCCATTTATTCCACAACACCCAAAAGAAAGCCATCCCGGTACATTCCCAAAGAACTTTACCCTTCCTACCTCTACCAAAACCAGACCATTTTTCCGATAACCACAATCTACAAGAAAAAGGAACTGTCCAGTTTATATTAACTTCTTGAAACAGTTTGCACCATAAGGACCAGGCCATTGAACAATGAAGGAAAAGGTGATCAGAAGACAGTTTCCGACAGATTTTTTTGCTGTTCGTTGCATAGTTATAGGAGTTTTTTTTTTTTGGTCATACGTTCCCTTAGTGAACTTCTGCTTTGCTTCGTTTTCTTTTAACAATATTTTCTGTTTTCTGATCAAAACAAGACTGCAATGAAAACCAGAAATACTTATGTTTTTTGGTCTGTGGAGTACTATTGCCTTTTCATACAATAAAGGTTCATCTCAGGTTTTGTAGCTGAACTTGCATGTTTTTTATGAATTTATAAAAGAGAAATACTTATGTTTCATAGGGTAAGAGAAGTAAACCATAAAAATCAATTACAACTACAAAATAAGACAATAAGAAAATTTGGTATAGAAATAGTAATGACCTCTTTGGCAGCTTGAACTAAATTGACATGAAACTCCTTAAAGCAATCAGTTCCAAGAGCTCCATAAAGAATAGCAACCGGACTCGCAATATTTGAATCAAAGTGGATGTGATCAAAATCAAATAATTCAGGCTGCAGAAATGAGTCTTCAGCACTGGCATCCCAGAAATTAACAGCTAGAGTTAAGAGAATGTTGAATTACATATATGATGATTAAAAAATAATAGAGCTGTTATTACCGTTCAGTAGGGCAGCGAAGCCACAATAATAGTTCAGCAACATCAAAGAACAGTGCTCCACCAGTATCCACCCAACAACATTTTCCTGCAGGAACTTTTGGATTTACACCTACGAGCAAGGGATCAGATTTTTCGGTTTCCAAATTTTCATTTATTTCTAAGGTTTCCTTGACTTCGAGGTTTGAGTTACTATCATCAACCAGAGGAAAAGAAGAAAGAGACTCCTTTGCTAATTGGCGGTAAAGCACCAATCTTGGGGAGGCTGATCTTAGTGTAAGGGAGAATTGAAGAAGTGATGCCAGTTGTTCACTTAAAAGGGAGCTAACATGTTTCAAAATTATTGTAGTACACCCTTTGGCTGTATAAGAATCAAGATCATCCTTCTCAACATGATGCCACACCTCAATGAACTCCCAAAAGAGGTCTTCCCGCTCTTCAGATAGTAATTCACTGTACCAAAAATTTATAGTTAATTTAATTAAAAATTTCACTATACCAGAAAAAAAAATTACAACAGGCTTCAGGCTTTCAAGAATCAATTATAGCTATATACCACTTGGACTTATGAGTAGTGCTTGGATTTATAGACCCTGTCCAATTTATTTGAAAGTGAAAAGAATTATATACCCTTCCAAGTTTCAAAATTCTTAACAAACTGCTAAACAAGGTTGGGTAAATAAATCATTTAAGAATTTTAATTTGTTTTACATTATATTTTACATCCTAAAGACTGTTATACCCCTGAAAATGTTTATAATTACACAAAACATGAGAGTAAAACACTAAAACATAATTGAGAAGGATAAATATGTACAAGTATAGCAGTAGGTATGGATAGAGAGAAAGATTTCCATTTAAATGCAACTTGTTATGATTGGTTTTTATTATTATTATGTTATGATTTATCTTTTTGATATCACATTGTTGTTTCTTTTTTATCTCCTTAAACTAAATTGGTGTTTCCTCACTTTTTATAACTATTTAGAATATCTAAGAATATCTACTTTGGATTGCGTCTACAGTATTTAACTTGCCTTGTGCAGTTTCCCATGCATAAAATTGGATTTTAGAAGGAACTTTAGCCCAAACAATATTACATTGTTTAAAACATTTACAGGTCTTTCATCTACCAACCACAAGTATGATTTGAAGTTATTGCTACCCGTTGAGTCAAATTCTATCTTCCCCCATCTCATTAAAGCTAACATGAACTATTGAGCCACAAGGAAAGTGCATTCTTATATCTCTCTTCCCTTCAAATTTCTTTTGAAATTATAACTCCAACTTAAACTCAAAGACGATGGGAAAATAACATTGTAGCCTTGATAGGTACATTCTTAGAGGAGCACAATTTATAGAATTGGTGAAATGGCCACAGAAAGATGAATCTCCAATCCACTTACCTTTCCTTTTTTTGTCTCAAAGGAAACAAAATATAATATATTGCAAAGAAAAACAGACACTACACAAGAAAAAGTAGAATCAGAAATCCACCCACCATCCAAAAAAGAAACAGCCTTCAACCACTGTTCACATAACCAAAAAGTTTTCATAACTTCCCATAATTAAAGTTATGTGATAAAAAAAAAGGTATACCTTAAAACTGTTTTTAAGGCCGGGTCTACACCTCAATCCCGTCCATTAGAATGAAGACAATTTTAGCAATTGAACCCCAAGATTTATGATTATGTTAGGCAAAACTCTTATGGCAATTCAAACACAACTAAACTTATAATTTTCTTCATCAAAATTTTAACCACACATACATGAAGGTTTATGCATGAAGAATAATATATCATTTGACAAAAGAACTGGAAAAAAAAAATTAAGCTGCCATAGAATTGTGCTAACCACAGTCCATTAAAAATTTCAAAGGAAGTGCTAAGTAGTTAACTAACTACGGTCCTGATATTTGTCAAAACATTCAGAAGATACTCGAAGAAATTATACTAGTTAAAGATGCATTTTTGGAACTTCAATTTTCCTCAAGGCCTATTATATATATATATATATAGAGAGAGAGAGAGAGAGAGAGAGAGAAATTCTCTCCTCAAAATCAAGGTGAAATTACACATCTCAAACTTGTTTTTTATTTCACGTGTCTAATACAACTCACAATAGCAACCATGTTCCTCTTCTTGTAGTTGAGGCAATCTATGAAAATCATTTTCTGTTCCTCCTTTGCCCCTAATTTCATAAACTACTCTAATGAAATTTTTTTTTTTTTTTTTTTAAACAGGAAACAAAGAAATTTTATTCATGAAAGAAGAAATAAGTACAAAAATTGCACAAGCAGTCTACCGAGTAATTATTATATAATCAAAAATAAGAAAACAAAAATTAACATATAACAGTCTTCCAGTCAAGCTGAATAAAAAACTAGTAGAATTTTTGATAAAGTAGCACAAAAAGGTGCTAGATAATAAACTTTATCTAAAAGAATGTCGATGTCCTCTTCTAAAAATTAACTAAATTATTTGAACACCGTGTTGTCTTCCCAAATGTGGCTCTCCAAATTGCATTCTTGCCTTGAATAAGACAGATAAATTTAATAAGAAGAATAAATTAATACTTTTCAATAACAAATTTTACTACTACTCCATCATTGAGTGGCTCCTTCCTAGAAAAAACTAGTTGAAAACCAAGAATACCAGTTGTAACCTCCTACAAAATTGAAGAGTTCATCCATTTAAAGTTATGGGGTCTTCATCATCCCGTGAAATAAATCATATGCACTATAAAAATCAACACACAATGAATACCCATTTCAAAATATCATCAAAAAAATCTAAACAAATAACCAAAAACAATAAAATCTTAAACATATATGTATACACATGAAAGCAACATACCCAGCTTCCAGAAGCAGAGGAGTGCCTGACCATTTGGCCCGAATAGCGACCTGAACGTTCTTGGGTTTGCGATTCTCTCCAGTCACTGAACCAAGCCCACCAATGCATACACAACTGAAAAGCACCAAAACGCAGAACCCAGATCTAAAACGACTCTCCATCTCGAATTATGACCAGACAAACGAAAACGTCTCGAAATTATCACGCTTCGACGAGTTAGAGTAGATCCGCCAGTGATTACAAAACACAAATGAAGTCTCTCAGTGTCAGTGAAAAACAGAGAAGGGGTTTTGTGACTTGTAAGTTAGGTTTGAAGCGATCACTTCACTTGCGCAGTATTTGACTTTAAGTAGTCAAGGTAGCACAATCAAAGAGGCCAAGTCTTCATTTGGAAAATGCATACACACAAATTATGTTATGTGTGGTAGCCAAAAAGGGGGCCTAGGCTCGACCTTGAAGCCAATGACGTGCGTTTGGTACAGGGACGGGACGGGACTGGACAGGGCAGGACAGTTGTTCCATGACGTGTTTGGAATGTATGGGATACGACTGTGGATTGTACTGTTATACGTTTGGTATGGCTGGGACAGGACAGAACAAGAGATTCAAATGACCAGAGTGCTCTCCTTGTTTTGCAAATATTAAACAATATATATTAAACAATTTTTATATATCGTATTTAACAATATTAAATAAATACTGTAATTGAAATAAATTATAATATTTAACAAAAACAAAAGGGTTTAAATGACCTCTTGTTTTCAATTACAATATTATTATATTTTACACAAATAATAATATTGTAATTGAAATATATTATAATTATTTAATAATATTATATAATAATTTGATATATTATATCATTATATATAATAATATATAAGATATATACATATATATAATATTAAATATTTGTACATACAAAAAATATAATATCATATATATTATAATATATGTATATATATTAATAATAAATATTGTATATTATATATATATATCCTATATATAATAATAATATAATATATATGATATATATTAAAATATATATATATATAATATATTAAATATATTATTATATATATTATAAAATTATATAATAATATATATTATATTATATATATATAATATATAGGATATATATCATATATAATGTATTATATATATATATTATATTATATCATATATAATATATATTATATATATTAATATATAACATAATATATATATATATATATGATATATATTATATATGATATATATATATATTATTATTATTATTATATATGATATATATCCTATATATATATATTATTATTATTATTATTATTATTATATATATGATATAGTATATATGATTAAATATTATTATATATATAATAATATATTTAATATGTTATATATAATTTTATAATATATATTATATTATATTATATATGTAATTATAATTTTTATATATTATTAAATATTAATATATATATATATATTAATATATTTAATATATTATATATAATTTTATAATATATATATATATTAGATGTAATTATAATATATATATTAATAATATATATATATATAATATAATATATTGGATATGTTTGTAATTATTTGAACATTTAAAGAGTAAATTGGTCTTAGTTGTCCTAGGGTCTTAGGTGGCACAATTATTTGTGATTTTTGTCCCACCTTGTCTCGTCATGTCCCATGCTAAGGTCGCGTCAAACGTGGGATAAGAACAAGTTGTCCCACCTTGTCCCGTCCCATCCCGCATACCAAACGCACCCTGAAAAATCCAAAAATCCAGCAAGTAATTCGGATCAAGCCCAAGTACTACGGGGCGACCCAAAAATCTGGTTGTTGAGATAACAACCAATTGACTATGTTTGGTTTCATTTGTCATCCAATAACAACAGAAAAGAGTTTGATTTGAACTCAAGATAGAGTATCCCTTTAAATCCGGACACGATCGATTAGACTCGATCCTATATGAAACCACCTTTGAGATCCTATAAATATAACCCCCTTCTCCATAGAGAAGAGATTCTGATTTTCTCTCAATAATCAAGCTCATTTTCGTGCCAAAACTCCACTGAAATATTTTCTGATCATCGGAAATCCTTCATCTAACCCAAATATCATAATCATCCGCAAAACAACTTGACCTTGAAATCATCCTTGCTCAGCCCAAGCAACCTAAGGTTAAATACAAGGCTCCACCCTTTTCTTTTTTGTTCTTTTTTCATTTCTTTTGCAGGTTAATGCAGCAATCGACACATTGATTCGACCATGCCCTATTAACAAGTCCCAAGAGCCCAGTCTACAACAACTATAGAGCGACCCCCTACAGTTTGGTGCCCACAGTGGGGCCCTATACAACTTCTTCACGAGCCAATCGAATCAAGACAACGACTCTCTCAAGATGTTAGGAGATGGAAATCCACCAACTGTCCCAAAGCAGATCGCCACACTGACTACTAAAATGACTGCAAACACTAAGAAGTTGCAAGAGCTCGAAGCCGAAAAAGTCACGGTCCAAACCCGTAATGCATAACTGCGAGCCATAATCGAGGGCAGGCCTAATGTCGTGCCATCAACACCTCCAAGCCAAATAGTCGCCACCACACAGAACGACGACAAAACAGCTCTGGTCATGCCAAGGGTAAATTCCTAAACACCAGAATAGATCAGTGCTGGCGAAGAAGCAAATCCCCAGGCTATGACCTAGACAGTTGAAGCCAAAGTAGATCCGGTCAACACGATGACCCCTCAAGGAACGCCTTGACAGCAAAATCAGAATCGTGATCCACAACCGTAAAACGCCTTTAGAACCCTTATGTCAGTCTAGTCGAACCTAGAATTGGTAAAACTCAATCCAACCCTACTTGTTTTCGCTAACCCTAAACTCTCTCGCACGATCGTGGAAATGGAGACATTCATCCAAAGGATTCCAGGAGTCCCAGCTCTTGTCAAGAAAAGTATGGCGAACAGTTTCGCAGACTCACAGTTCATCGACGCAATCGCTTTGGTCCAAATGCCTAGGAAATTCAATTTCCCAAATATGAAGCAGTTCGAGGGCACGACAGATCCGGATGACCATTATTGCGCAACATAAATAGCGCATGTTCACCGCAACAATTCGATCCAACCTCAGCGGTCCCGCTCTACAATGGTATACCAACTTACCAAATAATTCAATAACTTCTTTTGTACAGCTTACAAATACATTCGTGGAGCAATTCGCGAGTAGTCGAAAGCTGGAGAAACAATCGGATGACCTCTATACCATATCCTGAGACGTGGCGAAAACCTGAGGAGCTTTATTGGACACTTCAATATAGAAAAAGTGCAGATCCAACATTGCAACCAGGCGACCGCCATATTTGCATTCAGGATAGGGCTCAGGTTCGACTCTAACCTCTACAAAGAGCTCACCAAGTACCCATGCAAGACAATAGAGAACGTGTTGGCAAAGAGATGAACTTAGATTAACTGGGAGAAAGATTAAGCGAACAACGTCGTACAAGCGAACAACTACGGCAACAAACGAAACGATCGTGTCAAATGAAGATCAAACGACAGGCGAGTCAAACCCTACCCAATGGGGGATCGATGCGGCAATCAATCCCGCTACAACGGATCAGAAGACAGGCAGTCATATGGACAAAATGTGCCCAAGACAGGTCCATTGCGCATACCTAACCTGGAATACAACCTCAGCATTGAACCCATAGATCTCGTAGTGGTTATGAAAGAAATAGGAAACACAGTCAAGTGGTTAAAGAAGATGAACGCTCCCTTAGAACATCGAAACACCAGGTTTCAATATGAGTTCCATTTAGATCACGACCATCGAACAGAGGGCTGCATCGCACTCAAACTAGAGGTAGCTGAAATCCTAAAGTGACGACATCTGCCAGAATTTCTAACTGACAAAGGAAAATAGACGCTTGCTCGACGTGACGAGAAACAGCAAACCAGTAGAGATGAAACACCACCAGAGCCACTCCACAACGACTAAGTGATCAATTTTATTGTAGGTGGATCAGAAGTAAGCGACCTGAAGATTTCAACTGTGAGGAGACACACTCGACAAGTGTTAAACCCTAAAGTCCAACCCAGGACACAAGTCAGAAGTCAACGAAACTATCACTTTCATTCGAAAAATCAGATTTGTTCACTCCCCATCACAACACCCTTGTTATTTCATTATATATAGCTAACTGTTTAACCAAACAAGTTTTCATTGACAATGGCAGTTTAGCCAATATTCTGTTTTACAGTGCTCTTAGGGAAATGCAGGTCGAGGAGTCCAAGATCAGCCATCTTTCAACAGTACTGATTGGATTCAACGGTGAGCAGAAAAACACTCTATGCGAGATCGTACTACTAGTGTATGCCGAATGAGTAAATCTTTACATCAACTTTCTAGTTCTCGACAGCCCCTAATCATATAACGTTATCTTTGGTCGACCCTGGATACATGAAATGAAAGTTGTCCCATCGACTTACCTCCAACTGATTCCATTTCTCACTAAGTAGGGAGGTCAAGAAATCAAAGGTGAGCAAATAACAGCAAGAGAATGCTATCAGAATGCCATGATGATGAAGGAGTTATTGTAGCAATTACAAGAACTTACATCTGAACAAACTCTAGACAAGCTAAGAATGGAAGAGCTCGATAAAGTGTCGATCCACCAAGACTATCTAGAGCATAAGGTGCTTATTGGTTTGAGGCTATCGGAGGAAATTTGGAAACAACTAGTCGACTTCTTAAAAGAACGTCACGAAAGTTTCATCTGGTCGCATTCAGACATGGTAGGAATCAACCCAGAGGTAATAGTTTATCACTTGCAGGTAGATCATGACCACCCGCCAGTAAAATAGAAAATGAGGAAATTTGCACCAGAAAGAAACAAAGTGATCAACGAAGAGGTGCAAAAATTGATCAACATTAGGTCAGTCAAAGAAGTCAAATACCTGGACTGGCTAGCAAACGTCGTTGTCATGAAAGAAAATAATGGAAAGTGGTGTGTCTGCATTGATTTCACAGATTTTAACAAGGCATGCCAGAAAGATCCATTTTCCTTACCACACATCGACATGTTGGTCAACACCACATCAGGACACGAACTACTCAACTTTATGTACGCCTTCTCTGGATACAACAAGATCATGATGCATCCAATTGACCAGGGAAAGACCGCTTTCATCACCGAACAAGGTATTTTCTGTTATAAGGTAATGCCTTTTGGTTTGAAAAATGTAGGTGCAACCTACCAGCGAATAGTCAACAAGATGTTTGCTAAGATGCTTGGGTCAACGATGGAGGTCTACATCGATAACATGTTGGTCAAATCCCTCATCGCGAGACAATATATAGATCACTTGAAGCAGTCTTTTGATGTGCTCGACAAATATGGTATGAAATTGAACCCTACTAAATGCTCTTTTGGTATGTTGTCTAAAAAAGCTTTTGGTTATTTGATGACCTTAAAGAGGGGTCGAACCAAACCCCGACCAAATCAGATCAATTAGAGGGATAACATTGCCAAGATGCATCAAGGACATCCAAAAGTTCATACGTCGAATGGCAGCCTTGAATTAATTCATCTCCACGCCGTCTGAATGTTTCCAACCCATTTTCAATACACTACAAAATAACAAAGCGTTCAAATGGAATGAACAGTGTAAGAAGGCCGTACATGACCTGAAAGAATATCTAGCTTCACCTCCACTACTTTCGAAGCCTAATGATAAAGAAACGTTGTACTTATACTTGGTAATGGCCTATACAACAGTGAGTGTTGTACTGATTAGGGATGATAAAGGATCACAACATCCAGTGTACTACATGAGTAAGGCCCTACTCGATGCAGAAACCAGGTATAGCTAACTTGAAAAGCTGGCTCTAGCACTCGTCATAGTCGCTCGAAAATTGAGACCATATTTCCAATACCACCCCATCACTGTACTATCAACCTTCCCGCTCAAGAACGTGCTACATAAACCTAAACTCTCAGGTCGACTAAACAAACGAGCGGTCGAACTCAATGAGCGTGACATCACTTTCTAGCCACAAACGGTAATGAAATATTAGGTATTTGCTGACTTTATTATAGATTTCACCCCTAACAAATATTTACAGGCTGAACATGAACTTCTATTACTCACGGAGAGTTCTAAAAGTGGGATCTGGAACCTTTTTTTTACGACGAGTCGAGTAACACAGAAGGCAGCGGACTCGGGCTTGTACTTAAATCTCTATAAGGTGAAAATTTAGAACATTTAATCCACTGTGACTTTCGCGCAATAAATAACGAAGCCGAATATGAGGCGTTAATTGCTGGTCTCGACCTGGCAAAAAATATGTTAATAAAGAAAATAAAGGTACAAAACGACTCACAGCTAGTCATGCGACAAATGAACGGAACGTACAAAGCAAAAGATAAAAGGTTGATTGCGTATTTGGCTAAAGCCAATGAGCTGCAGTCGACGTTTGACGAGTTTTCTCTTTTCCAGGTACCAAGATTGGAAAATACTCAAGCGGATTCACTAGCTAGTCTAGGATCAATAATTCAAGCCAATGGTCCTAAGTCTATCTGAATCAGTGGCCAGCAATACATGACAAGGAAGAAATAGCACATGTCAACCACATGTCAACATGGATGACCCCTCTGATAGACTATCTACAAGTCGACATCTTACAAGTGATAGAAGCAACACAAGGAAAATAAAAACCAAAGCAGCAAAGTTATGTATCCTTTATGATAAGTTATACAAAAAATCTTTTACATGGCCTTACTTGAGATGTCTCGACCCCAGTGAAGCTTACGAAGTTCTAAAAAGTCTACACCATGAAAAATGTGGAAACCACTCCGGAGCAAGGAGCATGTCGAATCGATCAATCACAGCTGAGTACTATTGGCCCACAATGCGATTCGTCTCCCAGAATAATGTGAAAAGGTGTCACAAGTGCCAAAGATTTGCACAAGTATCCCATCTTCCTCCAGGTATGTTGAACTCTATTTCGGCACCTTGGCCTTTTTATGAAATGCGGAATGGATATTGTTGGTAAATTCCCAACAACCCAAGCGGAGTAGTCTACATGCTCGTTCTAATAGACTACTTCACCAAATGGGTCGAAGCATGAGTATTCCAGCATGTACATGACACCGAGGTACAAAATTTCGGATGGAAAAATATAATCTGCAAGTTTGGTGTGCCCAACGAAATAGTAATCGACAACGGTGCCTAATTCATTTCATTTGAATTCCAAAACTTCTACGACAAGTATCAAATAAAATTGAGTTTTTCAACTCCTCTCTACCCTCAAGCTAACAGACAGGCGGAGTAGAAAAATAAAACAACCATCAATACCCTAAAAAGCACTTGGAAGGTAAGAAAGGTGCATGGGCCGATAAATTACCTGAAATACTCTGGTCGTACAAAACCACAGCTCAGCGTTCGATCGGAAAAACACTATTCTCGCTCGCCTAAGGCTCCGACGCAGTAATCCCAATTGAAATGAGACTTATGATTGCTCAAAGCTAGAATCCATCGGAAGAACAAAACAATCAGGAACTACTGTACGAACTCGATCACCTCAATGAGCGTCAAGAACGAGTTGCAATGAGAGTGCAAGCCTATCAGCAACATGTAGCTCAACACTATTACAAGAACATCAAAGTCAGAACATTCCAGATTGGGGATTGGGTAATAAGGAAGGTCTTCCAAAACACTAGAGAACAGAGAGCAGAAAAATTGGGTCCGACCTGGGAAGGACCCTACCAGATAACATACATCAAAGGCCGTGGAGCATATAAATTGCGAGACCTCGACGGTCGAGAAATCCATAACAGCTGGAACACCCTACATCTAAAACAATATAATTTCTAACTCTTCATTTTCATTTTTGTTATTTCATTGTTGATTGCAAATTCTAAACATGTAACTGAAAATTCGACACACAAGAGCGATGATGAAAGCTTAAGTTCAAGCTAAGCTCACTGAAAACCAAATTTTTTTCAACAACAGAAAGGGCAGTCTGATTGGTCTACTTTTATATATATTTATTGTCCCTATTTTCTATATAATAAGCTTGTTTCTCGAGTATTATAGGTGTTTTTAAAGGTTTTTTTAGCTGTGCTGGTTGTTATCTCTAGAGAAGGTGCTTGGAAGCTTTAAATGAGAAAAATGAGCTAAAATGAGAAGAAAAAGGCAAAAATATCAATTTCCGTGGCGTAGCCCGCAAGCCATGCAAGAGCCCCAACCGCGGCATAGCTAGAGGTACATTCCAGAAGGTTTCCAGTGCTTTTACGGAGCGTTAACCGCTACCCATGCATATGCTCCAACCACAGAAGTCTCAAGAGAGTCACCACTCAACATGACCGCGGGCCATGCAAGTGTCTAGGTTGTGGCACATGAAACAAACATGTGATTTCCCTGTTTCTTCAAAAGAACATGAAGCCTTAATTTGGTGGACACCTTATAAATACTTCCTATTTCATTTAAAAAGCGAGATCTCTACAGCAGCTCAGAACGAAAAACCCTACTTTCACAAGACAACTTTCATCACCCATAATTCAATTCCATTCAACACACCTTACATCATACAAGGAAGAAGACTCGAAGATTTGGATTTGCACTTGAAGTTTAAGGAATCTCTGCCTGATCAACATGGGCACATTCTTTGTTTTCTCTTCTTGTTTATTACTTATCTTTAAAATATTTATTCAAGTTATTTTCATTCAAGTCTTAACATTTTTTGTTAACAACCTTCTTTGGCAGAGGTTCAAAGAAGAATTTTTCATCGAGCCAATACCTGGTAGAATCTAGATCAGGATCATTCTCGGCTACTAAGTACCATGAAACATCGATACCATGATCTAGGAAGGATCGATACCTAGTATGGCCAGAACCATGACTACCTCGCTAACCTGGTACCAGATGAACACCAGAACCATGACCTAAGAAAGATCGGTGCCACGCTACACCTCTACTCATGATACCGAGTGAAGCTGGTACCGCGATACCACGTACCTAATACCTAGGTACCTCCCTACCACTCCCGGACCGGTATAATGAGTATAATCTATCCGCCCAATGAGGAGTATGACACCGAGAAGGTACTAGCACACCAGAGTGAAACCGCTCCACCCAAAATAGACAGGTGTAAGAACCTCATTTTTATGATTGGCTTATTTCATGACAAATCACATTGGGGATATTTATGTAACGGGTAGCATAGGTTCTCCAAGTGTGGTTTTCTCGAAGACATGCTTCCGGTTATCCCAAAGAGCTTCAAGAGAGGTAGTTCACTTGTCCTTAACTCTTTTGCAGAGATTTTAGTTGCACACACTCACTTGCATGCATTATATTCTTGTTTACATATAATTGGATGATGCATTGTATGCCATTCATCACACTCCACACTTGCACATTTTTGCATATTAGATTAGTGTGTTAAGTCTGCCTGGAAAAGAGGATTTTCCTCTTTACCGCGGTGCAGGTCTCTTGCTGGGCACCTGCCTCCGTCGCGGTCCCTACAGCGGTTGGTTCCAGAAGGTGCATGCGTTAAAGACCGCGGTCTGTGCACTTGTATGCGCAGCGGTCCATACCGCGGTATACTTCAGTAGGCCCCTGCTGCCTAGACTGCGGCCTGTGCTTTGCATGCACAGCGGACCCCGACGTGATGTTGTCCAGACGGTGCATCGCTGCATGTACCGCGGTCTGGGCACTTACCCGAGCCGCGGTCCAGCGAGCGGTATTGACGGGATTTTGTTTCCCATGCCCAAAACGACGCAGTTTTGTCTAGGGTTTCTATATATATGTTCTCTTCTTCCCCAACTCGTCAAGAGAGCTTCATGAACCCATTTTTATGAGAGAGAACAACCCTTAGAGAGAGAGAAAGCTTCAAGCTTTGTTCCTTGACTCTCCAAACCCAAAACCCATCATCTTCATGCATTTCTAAGCATCTTTAAGGCATGGGTCTTCATCATTAGTTGACTTGGTAAGTTGAACAAAAACCCCATCTTTATCATTTGTTCATACTTTCCAAGATTGTGTTTTTATTGCATTTATTAGTTGATTAAATGCTAGGATTCTATTTAATGCATCTATCTATGAGTTCCTTTGTATGATTGAGTTTGTATTGTGATAGCTAATATTTAGGACATATTTGCCCTTTAGCTAATTAGGATTCATTGATTGCATTTGTTAATTGCATTTATTGTCCTTGCCATTTTATGTGACAACATGTGTTGATATGGCTTTGTTTGATGACTAGAGTTTAGACTTGCATATCTATATCTAGTTAGGTCTTTATGAGCATTCATATAGACATTGATATCTAGGATTTGTACTTAGTGTCATATTTAATCCCTAGATAAGCATTTAGTGTTGCCTAGCATTATTTGCATTTTGAGTATTCATATATTCACTTAGGTTGTTAATCTCATCTTGAGAGTTAAGTCTTGTGACTACAAGGTGTAGTGCACAAGCAAGTGAAGTCTTGCAACCAAGGTGTGGTTGGCAAGCAAAGTGATCAAAGATTCACTATAAAGGCCTGTTGGGTAGTAGTGGTGGGTTAGTGACCGAGAATGGTGTGACTAGAGGCCAACCTAGGTTGTAAACATCATTACAATAGTGGATTTAAGAATCGCGTGTGGCTAGAAGGATAGCCCGTGGTTTTTCCCTTTGTTTAAGGGTTTCCACGTAAAAATCAAGTGTTATTTATTATTCCGCACTTTACACTTTATTTTGTATATTTGTTTATGAAGTGAATTTTTAATATTGACTAATCAAGAAAAATTGGTAATTAACTTGATTAATTAAAACCTATTCACCCCACCCCCCCCCCCCCCCCCCCCCCCCCCCTCCCTCCCTCTAGGTTGTAGACACATGCTTAGAGTAGTATTTTCAACAAGTATGATTCGAATCATGGTACACTATTGCCTCTGAAGGAATAAAGCTAATTTTTCCAGACATAAGGAAGAGTTGACTTCTTCACCACTTAAAGCGCCATAAATGAGATCAGGAAGTCAACTAAATCAAAATTTAAACATGACAGTAATTGAAAGGATCAAATCCTGCCCCTTTAGCCCCAATCAACATCATTTAAAGCCTAAAAAATAACTCCAATAATTCTCAATAAAAGTACCTGATTCTCAGGAATGGAGGATGGGGGAGTCCATAAATACGGCAATTGAGGACGAGAAGAGGGATCGAAAAAATTGAGAGAGGTTTCAGACAACAATTGACAGAAAAATATCCACTTATCGACTAACACGAGTTCACCATCGCCATATGTGTAAAAAAAAGATAAGAAACGATAGTTCTGTAACCTGAGTAGTTTCCCCCATTGTTGGAAAAAAAAAGAACTTAGTGATCAATAAAGAGACTAGCAAGGTAGTTTACTTACTTAGATTATAAGAGCCGTCTTCAATCTGAGTTGGTGCTGGTGGTAAATTCCACTTCTTTGCCAAAATTGAAACTTGTTGCGAAAATGGGCCGACCAGCCGATATATTTTTTTATGCAAGTCATGAGAAAACAGTGGTGATCGGGATCCATCTCTTCCATCGGGGGAAGATCCCAACCTGAGGTTGTTGGAACCTAGGGTTACAGATTGCGCAGCGGAAGGTTTTAAAATTTTTTATGCAATCATTAAACTAACCCATTTGTACAGTAATAATCAAATTGAAATAATAAAGTGATGAAACATTTTCATACCTACGTAGGAGGCTCCTTCACTTTAATACGAACTGCTCTTGATTTGAACCACGTGATCTTCCTCGCTATCTCCCGGAACTAGTAACAGCGTGTGGGCGCGTCACGATATTCAGGACATGTATAGAGGAAAAAGAGAATAACATACACAAAAAACAAACTCTAGAAAAATAGCACTTGTGGTCTCACCACACACTATTATTTTTTTTCTTTCTTTTTTTGTTTGCTGTGTTGTCTCATTCGGTTCTCTTGTTTTGATTGCAAAATATATATCTCATATATATCTATTAAAAACAAACCGAAAATTTGATTTTTAAAAACTTTAAAAAAATATCTCATATCTTTTTAAATTAAATATTTATTTTTGAATTCAAACATTTCAAATTCAATTTCAAATATTTAATTTAATAAAATAAAATAATCATATTATCTTATTTTATTCAAAATCAAATATCAACTAACACCCTCCATTTAGTGATTAACAACATAATTAAATAATCTTATTATTTAATTTATTTAATCACCATTATTCATTAATTAAATAATCCCATTATTCAATTAATTCCCGAATAAATACGTGTCACTTTCGTAACATAATTAATTGGACAATCTAATTAATTAACCGTGACCCTTGTTACCTAAATCGATCGGGCTAGCAAGGGGACCTAATGGACCCACAGTATTTTGAGCTCCAATAATCCTTAGAAATTATTAATTAAACTCTTTAATTAATATTTCTTGATTATTAACTTCGGTGTTATTCCACTAAAAACCCGAAGCTGCACTCTCTCAACTGTAGACGTTTTTACACAAACCAATAACTCTCGGTGTCCATCGATATAGCTATTACATATGGTATAATCCTCCACAAGTTGTTCATAATTAGAGCTGGGTCATAATGTCCGTTATACCCCTCTAATCATATCTTTCCATTAAGTACCATTGATTCTCTAATGAACAATAAATCCTACATTCCTTACGGAATTAGGAGAGCGCTCATATTGTTCAAGCCCCGAATCAACCCTTAAGGGAACTACCATCTACTTCTCACAAGAAAGAGTGGATTCCACTATTATGTACAAACCTTCCCAGCCACAAGCCAAACCGCGATCCCAACATACGGAGTATATTGATCGGGAATGCAACTCCGACCTCACCCATGGTATATCAAAGACCACGATCTAACCTGAAGGAGTCGATAAGACACTCAGGATTAAGATCACCCACATATAGCCATCATTAGTTGATATATATGAATCTCATCGTTAAACGGATCTTAGTGAGAGATTCATATAGATCATGGCCCAGTCCTATATGATCACATCATACAAGGTGCCTCCATCCTCATATCTACATATGAATGATCCAGGATAGGATCACCGTACACTACGAAATGGACCGCAACTATAGATTAACCACAAATAAAGTACCCAGCTTTATTTGCTATCTACAGACTCTTTAAATTGCTCGTTTCAAACTGAATCCATCTATATATGACACTCATATACTCAGTTCGAAATTACATCCGGCAATTTTGGATGTTAAGTGCACATGTTATATAAAGTATGACACAAAATGAATGAATATAATACTTTTTTTATTTATATAAAGTATGACATAACATGCCATTCTTGTTGTGGAGTTGTCTAACCCATGGAGCGGGTTCTTTAGAGTCCAATGATGGATCTCTATCAAGAGGTTGAATGACCTCTTCATCAGGACTTGACTTCACATCAATTGAAGTCTCACCATTCTTCTCCAAGGAAGAATCATTAAGCACAATGACCTCCTCATCATGGTCTCTAGTCTTAGGCCTACAATCATCTATGACAACATTAGATGATTCCATGACACTCCGAGTTTTTAAATTGAAAATTCTATAGGCCTTACTATTAAGGGCATAGCCAATAAA
>CM065642.1:42543316-42661193 GCA_033220585.1 Dipteronia sinensis
CAACTTGTGAAACCAACTTCTGGGAGCCTGCTTTAGTCCATACAAGGACTTATGAAGCTTACAACCATGATGAGGTTTTGAAGAATCAACAAAACCTTCAGGCTGATCCATGTATACAACTTCAGATAAATCTCCATTTAGAAAGGCATTGTTAATGTCCACTTGTTCGATTTGCCAACCATAGGACACATCAATAGAAAATATAACTCTAATTGTTGACGCTTTAATAACAGGACTGAAGGTGTCTAAGAAGTCCAAACCTGGAGTTTGATGAAAACCTTTAGCCACCAATCAAGCTTTATGTTTCAAGTGACTAACATCTTGTTTGAACTTTGTTCTAAACACCCATTTACACCCTACAACATTCATTTCTTCTATAAATGGAACTAAAGACCAAGTTTTGTTGTCTTGCAAGGCCTTGAACTCATCTTTCATAACCTGAAGCCACATAGGGTCTTGTAGAGCAACTTTGGCTGAGGTAGGATCTGATTCGGTTAAGTAGCATCTAGAGTTGTACACCTTTGTCCTGAAAATTCCATTTTTATAACTAGTAGCCATAGGATGTGTTGAGGTCGTAGATAACTGAGCTGGATACGGGATAGGACCTGATAAAGGCATAGTTGGGCTTAGTAGGTACTGACTCTGCAGTTGTGCTATCAACCAAAGAAATTTGTCTTGAAGATTGAGAAGAGTCACGAGAAGTTTGTGAAGAATCAAACAAAGAAGATGTCACATTCTCATGGGAATGCTGTGGAGAAGTCTGTGATGGGCTGACCTTGTTTCCTTTTATGGGAATAGTCTTGGACATTTTGGATAAAGTGTGTTGTAGAGTTGCCAAATGAATACCTGGAGCATCAGCTCTAATCTGTGGCACATTAGTAGAATAAAAAAGAGATGTATATGGGAACTCTAGTTCATTAAACTCCACATGTCTTGATATATAGATTTTGCCAGACGGGTGTAGACACTTGTAACCCCTAGGAACTTGACTGTAACCAATGAAAATACACTTGGTAGAATGAAAGTTGAATTTTGTCTTAGAGTAATCTCTTAGGTATGGGAAACAAATACATCCAAAAAACTTAAGAGAATTGTAATTTGGCTTTTTCTTATACAACCTCTCATAAGGAGAAACAAACTTAAAGACTGCCATAGGCATGTTGTTTAAAGAAATACAGCAGTTTCAAAAGCTTCACACCAATACTTCAAGGGCATATTTGCATGAGAAAGAAGTGTCAACCCAGTCTCTACTATGTGTATATGTTTTCTTTCTGCGACCCCATTCTGTTGGTGTGTGTATGGACAAGAAAACATGGTCTGAATATCTAGTTTAGCTAAGTAATAGGTCATTGCAATGAACTCACCTCCCATGTCAGAGTGTAAATTCTTGATTTTGCTGTCAAACTGTAGTTCTACATTTCTCTGAAATCTAATGAAGGTTTCAAGTGCATCCGACTTGAGTTTCAAAGGAAACAACCATGTGAATCGAGTGAAGGCATCAACAAAAGAAATGTAGTAACGAAAACCACGTGTAGACAACATTGGGGATGGTTCCCATATATCAGAATAAACTATTTCAAGTGGTGCTTTAGCAGTGATTTCTAAGTTTGAAATGGTCATCTATGAAGCTTACCAAGTTTATAAGAGTTGCAAAAATGTGGAGCATGAAACTTAGCATTAAAATGCATATTATTCAACATTTTTTGTAATATCAAAGGAGCTGGATGTCCCAACTTTGCATGCCAAATAGAGGCATTCACAGCAGCTAAGTAAGCTGATTGTGACTTGGATTGTGATAACTTTCCAAGCATGTGTTATCGAAATCAGAAATACAACAATTTGACACTAACAAGTGCTTTGAGTCATCAGCTTGATCAAGCTTGATACTGAAGTGTAGTGCATCAGAATCTGCAGCAACCTTGAGACAATACAAGCCATTTTTAAGCGATCCTTGAACCAACACTTTCCTCGTTTGTAGATCCTTTATAAGACATTTATCAGCATGAAACTCAGCAATTGCATTATTATCAACTGTGAACTTAGAACTGCTGAGTAAGTTCTTTGTGATTTGTGGCACATGTAAGATGTTTCTAAGATGCAATCTCTTAGATGGATGTGTGTGAGACTTAATAAATATGTCACCTATATGAGATATTTGAAGCTGATGTCCATTACCCACAAAAAGCTTTTCATTACCTCTGTAATTGGATTTCAATAAGATGTTGTTCGAGTCTGAAGTGAATATGGTTGATGGCTCCGCTGTCCACGTACCACGCCAGATCATTGACAGACTTAGGTGAAGCAAGATAAGCCGATGTCTGGTTATAATGAGCTTGTAGATCTGCTATAACTGGGTTCAAAGTTCCTTGTGAAGAACAAATTATAGGATGATCATTGAAGCATTTTTGTCCACCTTGATACTGATTGAAGAATGCCTGATTTTGTTGCTATGATGGATGACCTTGGTAGCCTTGATCGAACCTATGATAACACTTAAGAGCACTATGTCCAGGTTTGTTGCAAACCTGACAGTGTAGCCTTGCCTCTTCCTCCATATTTATTGTTTCTTCCTCGGCCACGTTGTCCACTACCTCTGTTATAATATGTGCCTCCATCTCTCTGATTTCTCTTATCATGTGAGTTATTTGAAGCATAATTCACTAATGCTTGTGTTCCTTCAATTCTGAGTTGTAGAATCAAGATGCTTCAACCTTTGTTCATGCATCATCAACAAGTATTGTGCATCTTTAAATGAAATGAACCTCTGTTGAGTTCGAAATCACAGTTACAATAGATTCGAAATCATGACATACTCCATTAATAAGTGCCAACACAAGATCTCTATCCCTAACATCATCATCAGCAGCCATCAATGCATCACCAATAGTCTTGATTTTTAGGACAAAATCACTAATGGAATCCGATCCTTTTTTGATAGATTGAAGTTGATTCCTGAGTTGAGTAGTTTTGGCCATTGGCTGCTGAGAGTATAGCCTTTCCAAGCGACTCCACAATTCAAAGGAAGTTTGACATCCTATAACATGACCTATAATGTTTTCACTGATGGTTGAATAAATCCAACCCATGAGCAGCTTATCAACAAGTTTCCAATTAGTAAATTCTTTGCTTATTCTTTTTTCCACAATTTTTTCACCAAACTGATTCATTATCTCTACATCTTCGAACATGTTATGAGGCCTATTCAGTCCACAAAGATAATCCTCTAAATCTAAAGCTTGAATAGAAGGTAATACTAGTGTTTTCCAGTAGAGGTAGTTTGATCTATTGAGTTTGACATGTATATTGTATTTCAAGCTCTTGGAGAGTGTTGAAAGCTCCATTGGTGTGACTGAAGTTTGCATAATATGACTCTGTTCCATGTTTTGAGACGACGGCGACGTAGCAATACCTTGAAAACGTTGACTTTGATTCACGACTGGAGATTGTTAATGTTGATTAGCCATGACGCTTAGTCAATATGGCTCTGATCCCATAATAAGACTTAAATGTTTGATATATACACAAAAGTGTTTGTAAAAAGTACTGAGAGAAGTGAATGAGTAAGAGATTTAGAGAATCACCATTAATGGTGTAAAGATCAGAGAACAAAGCTCTATTCTTGATTTTTCATTGTTAAAACAAATACAATCAACAAGCTAATATATATACAGATATTATAACACACACTTATCGTGAGTCCAGCTACTAACAAACTCTGGTTAACGTCTAACAAACTAACTAACTAACGTTGACCTTTGATTCTTTGTAATTAAGCTGCTAGGTCAGCTAACTCACATTAACTGACGTTACTATTTCAACTAACTATTCTTATTGCCTGTTGCTGAGTCACTGAAGCTGCATTTCTTCACTTGCTCTTATTTTATCTTCATTTGTGCTCAACCAATGGACTGATGCTTCCTTTGTACAACCTCTTAAGATATCTGCAATATGTGTCATCTTATCATCCTTTGGATTCCAATTCGGCCTTCATGTCCATAGCTTCTTTTTCATTCATTGCCTAATAGTAAAAGAAATTTATACATTATAGTCACACATGTAGCACTTCCAAAACTCACAGCATCATAGATAAAAGGTATTATTGTTTACCTCCAATGTTTCAACCACGTTCTTCTGGTTTCCCTTAAATGCTGGACCTAGCACTTTTTTAACCGGAACTATAACCAATTTCTGATATCAAAATGTGTTTCAAAATTAGATCATTTGTACAAAAAAAAACACAACGATAATAGTTTTATACAACTAATAATGGCAATAATGGGTGTTATAAGCATATAGCAATACCTCCACTTCCCTAGGTTCTGAAATCTTCTTTCGAGCAACTAGAGCAACACCACTCTTTTCCTTGTTATGCAACAGTAATTAATGCTCAATGAGTATTTAGTAATTAGTATAGCGGTGTTCATATAGTATTAGCAGACATAAAATACAAATAACCAATTTGAGCACTATAACTAATGGATTCACGACATCAACAGTACTAAGCTATTTGAACCACAAAACTAACACAAATGAAGCAAATCCATCTCGTGATAGTAATTGTTATGAAAACAATTTTCCATCCGTCTGGGCTAAGAGTTGAATTATAAAACTTCCACAGAAAATATCAAGTGATTTCTTATGTAGATCTGTCAGCAATACCAACACACTCAATCCACCCATAGGAAGTCTCAATCTCGGACATCCCAACAGTCTACGGCATAGTGGGCCATTTCATTTGTAAGATGTCGTTTTTTATCTATACCAAGGCAAGTCAAGAAGAAATATACTTTCCCAATGTAGTAGCCAAGAGTTTGACTATTTACAATCCCCTGAACAACTATAATCATTGCTCATTAGCAAGAGGAAAAGGAATGTAAGAAGCGAGAGAGATATGCCAAAGACAAAACATACAGTCATACTAAATATAATTAAAACCAACCTTTGAAACAGTTCACCAAGAGGAATGTTTCTTGCAGATTGGCCAGACATTTGTTCCTCCCTTGGGAACATCATGAACTCCAAGTTTACAACTTCAGAGTACCTTGGATGAGATTTGTCTTCAGGATCAACAAAGTGAATTCATGTTGTCGAAAAAGACCTTGACGAGGAGATATCTACATATAGGAAAAGTTTTCGTTGAATTTAGTTCTCTCTCACACACAAAATTGCATAGTTTATAACATTTCCGCTTCAATTCATGCATAAAGCGATTTCAGTATAGACTAGAAAAAATCATGCAACCATGCACATATATTCAGTTTCATAGAAAAGATTGAAAACCTCATTTCTGAATGCCCGTCCAATTTAAGCAGTAGCAAAAGGAAGCTTGTTTCTGTTGCTATAATACAAGTGTTTGAAATTCACAAATATACCTTGCGCTGTTTTAGGATGCAAATACCTGACAAACAGAACACTAGTACTTAAAAAAAACTTAACAGTGTTCAAGCTATTCAACTCCGCAGTATTCAACATTTCCATACAAATATATTGATTCACAAACATAACGATGCATGCGAAATACTCACTCACCAGGTTATCAAACCAGAGGGGCCGATTGATGTTGGGAACATCAATTTGAACAGATAAGGATCCGAAAGCGAATTCTTCGTGTACGGAGTAGTAATACCCAGGGGTGAAACCATAATTTTTTTATGGGCGGGCTATGGACAATTTCATGTAGATAAAAATTTATACTATATAAAAAAAATAAATCATTTTGATTGTTAATCTCGACGATATGAGAGACTTTTCATTAATTAAAATAAAAATACACTTGATCAAGGGACATAATGAACATTATCTTCAAATACATATTCTATTACATACCCTAAAATTTCCCATTTAATTTTTGAGTTATTAAAGGGTTAAAATTCCCAATTTGATTTTTCATTTGGTTAAGAAAATCAAATAGGCTTGAATGAGTTTGATGTATAAATTTTAAGTTATTAGGCTGTTATTAAGATAAGGAAAAATATGGTAAATTAAGTTAGAATTGGAATTGGGTTGGAGTGTACTTAGAACTGAATAAGATGTATAGACCTATTGAAAATACTTAATTGTTTGGGATATTATCATTTGAATCCCTATGTTTTTTTGAATTATCTCTTTTTTACTAACTTATTCATTTTTCACTGAATTGGTCCTTATGTTTTCAAAAACCACTCAACTTGGTCCCTTTGACTAGATTTTTAACGGTCAACTCTAGCAAAGACAATAAATTGACCATTTTACCCTTAACTTAAATCAAATGACCATTTCACCCTCTAACTTTGTTAATTTTTACAATTTAACCTAACTTATAATAAAATGATAAATATTAAAATAATAAATTATAAATATTTACAGAAATTAAAATTTTCCCATGTTAGAAAAATAGATGAATAAAAAAATAAAACAACAAAAAAAAGCAAAAAAATTGGATTTTTTTTTAATTTGGAAATGAAACCCTAAATTCATCTCTTCACCAACATCATCATCAACACACCACCAGACAAACACCCAAACACCCTCTCCAAACCCATTCATCTCTTCACCATTATCATCATCAACACGCCACCACACAAATCACCCAAACCCATCAATCAAGCCACCCTCTCCAAACACCCTAAAACCAAAACCACCCAAACCCCTCCACGAAATCAATCCAGATCAAACCTGAACCAGTTCAAACCAAAACCGAACCCAAACCACCCAAGATCGAGTGCCAATCTCTTCTTTCTTGTTCTATCTAATCATCATCTTCTTCTTCTTTTTTCTCAGGTTTGAGGTGGTTGATAGTGGGCAGTTGATGGTGGCGGTGGCGGTGGCGGTGGCGTGTTTGTGGGCTGCAAGGGTTTGGATTGATTTTCTTTTGGTTTTCGATCTGGGTTTGATTGTGATCGGTGATAGTTTTGGGTTTTGGTCAGCCATGGTTATGGGGTTTGATTCGATTCGATGGTGGTTTTGGGGTGAAGATTTGTTTCTGGGTCGATAGTGATCGGCGATAGGTTGGGGTGGGCACTAAGTTCGGAACCGAACCGAACCGAATCGAACCGAACCAAAAAAAGGGTGTTCGGTTCGGTTCATAAAATGAATTCGGTTTAAACGGGTTTAAAAAATTGAAAACCGAAAAGTTTTCGGTTCAAACCGGTTTGGTTTCCCAAAAATCGGTTTAAACCGATTAAACCGCCTATATAAGTAAAAAAAAACCCCTAACCTACTTCTTTTATTTTATTAAATATTATTATTTATTAGTTAGGTTTGATTTGAGTTTTTTTGGGCTTGGACTATTAAAATTTATGAACTTTGGCCCAAAATTAGAATCCAAAAACCCATCAAATTTTAAAACATATTAAAATGACTCATTAAACCCATCAAGCCCATAAGGCCCATTAGACCCAAAACCAAAATGAACCGAACCGATTAAAATCAGTTCGGTTCAGTTCGGTTACCATTTCTTATTCGGTTTAAACCGGTTCAATTTTAGGTAAACCGAAATATTTTCGGTTCAGTTCGGTTTTACCCAAAACCGAACCGAACCGTGCCCACCCCTAGAGATGGGTATGGGTTTCGGTCTGGGCTTGATTTGGTTCACCGGATCAATAATTTTTTTTTAATTTTTTTGTTTTTTGATCTCCATGGAGGTGTGTTGATAATGATGTTGGTGAAGAGATGAATGAGTCTAGAGAGGGTGTTTGGATGATTTGTGTGGTGGTGTGTTCATTTCCAGATTCAAAAAAAAATTAGATCTTTTTTTTAGAATGTAATTGAAGAAATTAGTCCAACCATCAATTTGGTTTAATTGATGATCATTTGTGTGGGAAGATTTTGTTTGTCAAAGAAGATTTTGTTCTCTTGAAAATTTCAATTTGGTTCTCAGGAAGAATTGTTTGCTAAGAAATGTGTTTGGGATCTAAGAAAATGAAAGAAAAAGAAATATTGGAATGGAGAGTATCAATTTTATTTTATTGAAGGTTGATGATGATGGAAGGTTGAAGGTTGATGATGATGGAAATGGAAGGTTGATGATGATGATTTTTTATTTTTTTTTCTTTTTTTTTAATGAATGGGTTTTTTTAATTAATTGTTTATTTTATATTAAAAATACTAAATTTAAGGAATAAAAATTAATTTTAAAGCATTTCAAAAAAATTATATAGTTTTAAAATTTTTATCTCCACCATTCATCTCAGAGGTGGATGGTGGAAGGTGGAGATCTGTTTTTCTTTTTAAATTTTTGTTTTTTTTTAATAATTTTATAATTTGTATTTATAATATTAATTTTATTAGTATTACATAAATATTAATTTTTTCCATTGATTTTTGTGTTGACATGTGGCATGTCTTTGTTTAAAGACAAAAATACCCTTGAAACCGTTAAAGTTGAGTAACGGTTGACTAACAGATGGACCAAATTGAGTGGTTTTTGATAATATAGGGATCAATCCAGTGAAAAATGAATAAGTGAGTAGAAAATAAATAATTAAAAAAACATAGGGACTTAAATGATAATATCCCTATTTTTTTTTATATAAAAAGAACTAGGGTGGACTGTAGCCCACCCTAGCCAGGCCCAATTCCGCCCCTGGTTATAACATACTCCTTGATCTTGGCACCCAACTCTTCAGGGTGAGAAACCATCCAAGGTCGCAAGTACTCTCGATCTCCAGTTTTGCAGCCATCTCGACGAATATGCTAAGGTCTTTCTCAAGCTTATCTTTGCAGAAGTTCTTAAGCAAATGATCCGCATGATGATAGGTCCTGGTTTTTTCATCCTTAACTATAACGTCAGTAAATTTATCAACATGACCGGACACTTTCAGTGAAACCTTAGGCATCACGCATGTGCTGCGAAACTCCAAAATATCCTCCACCACAACAAAATGCTACAATTCCAAGAAACCACAAACATTCATTAAACATTTCTAGGTTTCTAAGTTTCTATTCTATACAATTTCGAAGATTATCCTATAAATTTTATTAGAATCGGTAACAAAATACTTGGTTTCTAAATGTCCATATCTATAACACGACACAAATCGAAGCTTATCCTATCAATTGTATCTGAATTCTTAACAACTAAATTCGAACAACTTGCTAACCTGTCGCCAGGAAAAGAGTACGTTAGACTCGATAGAGAAACCAGGCGGACCGAAATCATAAAGACCATGTTATGCAATCTTACTCAAATAAACCAGAAGAATAAGGCCCAAGCTACTGGATATGACAAATATCAGTTGAACAGTATTCGAAAACGTGGTTTGATCAAAATGATCCACTCCATGGGAAGGGGAACACAAGAAAGGATTTCATTATCAAAATCAAGAAGAATACGCCAAATACACCCTAATATACAACACAGAGAACACCTCACCATAGAAAGACTGCTCTGTTATGAGCCAAAAGGTAATATATCAGACCCTAACAAATTTTCTCTCACACGTGCCTACACGAAGCATATAATTCTAGAAGGAATATTTCTTGCTGAGAAAGAAAATGCTTCCACAAAAGACAAGTGTAAAACAGATGGCGTTCGAGAGTGTTACTGACTGCCTGACAAAAGGCCTCCTTGGTAAAAGAGCTATCAGCTATGTTACTGCTGACGATGCTCTGGAGCTCCCTCTCGATCGAGGACTTCTCGAGTTTCAATCAGTTGAGTGCTTCGATAGTGGCATCCATTTCGGTCTTCGGAGCCTTGGAGGCTTTGAGAGCCATGACGAATCTGACCTGGGATTTGACGGCTAACAGCATATCGGCCAAGTTACGCCGGAGAGATTCCTCGGTGGCAGCAGCAATTGGCGGTGAGGTGTGGTTGTCTAGGGTTAGGTTGTGAATTGAATCAAATAACAGTTGAACTATAGTTGAGCAAAAACTCAAAAGAAATTTTATTCATCAATGAATCAAAACTAAAACAAAAAGAAATCCAATTCTACTAGGATTTGGTATCTCCTGATCTACTAAACAAAATAGACTAAAACTCCTAAAACAAACCGGAAAGAATCTCAAATGAAAAAAATCTCAAATCTACTAAATAATAAAGGAAGAAACTCCAAAACTTGCTCAGCAAGTTAAAAGTCCTTGAATAAAAATCAAAACAATCGAATTTGGGCATGCTACAGCCAGTTCGAAAAAGGAAGAAACTCCAAAACTTGCACAGCAAGTTAAAAGTCCTTGAACAACAGTCAAATCGGCTGAATTTAGGCCTGCTACTGCCAGTTACGAAAAAGGAAAAAACTCCAAAACTTAGTTGCATATCTAACTGTGTTTAAATGTTTGCCAAATTTGATAGTTTTGTTGAGAAGAAAAAATTGAAATCCACATTGCTCCAGGAGTACTGCTAATCTGTTGAAGTTTATTATCTCGGCTGTATAGCCTGTACTTTGTATTTTTACATTTAAGAATTAGACATAAAATTGAAAAATCATACATGCATCTGTGAAGAGCATCCGTTCCATCGAAACCAAGTTTTGTATGATTATATTATACACATGACATTCTTTTACTTTACAGGTACAATAGTTTTACCATCCATTGATGATTGCACATTGAATTACATAGCAATCTTTATTTGGACCCACATTCCATAAGATAAAGACATTAGAAATATGCATCATATATCCATCTACAGTATGTTGACGCTGTGATCACCGCCTATCCAACCTAAAACCTGTCATATATCAAATAACAGCAGCCGAAAAGATTAGAACGCCTGGTCAGTCTTTTGTTTTCATGAGCACATATAAAATGGATAGAGGCTCATTTCATATCCGATCATCCCAATTTTTGTTTCATCCTGTTTTAATATCCAATCTAAAAAAAATAGAAATATTAAAATATCCAATCTAAAATATATAATTAGTTTAATTTAATACAAAATAAATTTAAAGTTTTCATATTTTATCAATCCAAAATATAAGAAGGCATACAAAATCCAAGTAATATCAACTCTCAAGTATTGAAATTCCAACTTAGGTTTAGATATTTGTTAGTATTTGGAATTAAAATTATATATATATATATATAAGTATTATAATTAATTTAGAGTTCATGTTTTTTTAAATTATTATTAAAAGTAAAAATAATATTATTTTGTTCAAATGATATTGTATTACTGTTATCCATTCATCTGCACAAAATTAAACCGATCAAATCAATATTTTAGCATCAGTCTATCACCACAACTATATTTTAAAAACCCTGCTTTCGTTCATTGGAATTTGGAATTTTGCGTAAAATTAGAAGAAATAAAATATACTGGAGGCTTTTAAGCAATAGATAGGGTGCAATTAGATTCTCTTCAAATTTCCAAATATTTATTTAGGCTAAATTAGGCCCAAGTCCTATCCATCCAAACCATATGCATTATGTTGATTCAACGGTTATCCACTTACATAATGAGATTGGATTAAATAGAGTGACGATATTTACACCCCTTAAAAACCGTATGTATACCACAAATTATGATGTTTTTAAAAATTCAATAATACGTTTGAGTAAAATTACTAAGATGACTAATTATTTGTTAGTACATCACTACAACCACCAATAATTATTAATTAGTTTCCTATTTTAATCTTTTGTAATTTTGTTCCTATTAATGGTTTGATATTAACATATATCATAAAAACTCTTTACATTTAAAAAAAAGACCATAAATTCTCTTTTAAATATATTTTCAATCTCTTGTAAGGAAATGCAAATTGATTTCTAAGTATGGAAAATAAATCAAAATCATGAGACAAATTTGATTGTGAAAAAGTAAAGTTTTAAATTAATTTTTTATTAGAAGAACAAAATCATTATATATATAAATAGACTTTTAAATTAACTATATTATATATTTTTTTTATTTCTTTCAAACATACTTTAGAGTTTAGACTTTTTTCAATTTATCAATATTATATGTTTTTTCTTTTCAAAAAATAAAAATAGATGTTATTCAATTTCATCGAACACCTATCTTTTTTTTTATCATTTAACACCTAGCATCCCTACAACTCTCTCAAACAGAAAGTGGTTCTCCAATTTTAAAAAAAAAAACTTTAAATGAAGTTTGATTTTAAAAAAACCAAGAAGAGAAAATAAGTAGGACACAGAAAAAATATTAAGAGAATTAAAGATAACAACAAAATCAGAAATATTAATAAAGTTGATTAAATAGCATAATTAATAGTCATAGGCGGTGTGTACTTACAAAAATACAATACAATTAGGGGTGGGCAAAAAACCAATAAACCGAACCGAACCGATCCAATCGGTTTTTTTTTTTATTTTCTTATATTGACCGGTTCAGTTCGGTTCATTTTTTTGAAAATCGATTGGATCGGTTTTTTTTTCCGGTTCGCTATCCCAAACCGGAAAACCGAACCGAGATCCAACATATATATATATATATATATATATATATATATAACCTTAGTTTAATTTTTAACAGTCCATAAAACTATAAAACTATGAAATAGTCTATGAAACTATAAAACTATAAAAGTGTATCACAACATATTTTTTTTCTTTGTTTTTTTTACTGCATATTATTTTAAACTAGTATTTTCAATTTGTTCAAGTCCATAATTTAATTTGGTCGAAGACCCTAAATGATCAAATATGAAAATATGTGTAATAATTAAAGTCCATAAATTTGGTCTAGTAAGACCCGAACCGAACTGAACCGTTCCAATTTGGTCCGTTTTTGATCCGTTGACATTTGTAAATTTTATTGGATCGGTTCATATTTTCAAAAACCGAACTTTATCGATTTTTCATCGGTTCTATTGAAAATTGAACCGATCCATTAAACGCTCAAAATTAAATACAATATAATTAAAGAAATTGTATTTTTGGCATTAAATGAGAATTATTTAGGAATTAGAGATCTTAAAAAAATATTGATGGGTGTGATTACGAAAGGGGTGTAGATACAGTTTTTGAGGGATGTCATTATCACCACTCATTAAATATGGAGCTATGTATTATAGGACAAGATGAGGTTGGCCCTTCACACTTGCACTATGAGGTTAGCCCAGTGATTTGTGTCCCACACCTACACCATAAGGTTGTGGGTTCTAGTTTGCCCCTTCCATAAGACTGAACTAAAAAAATTTAGTTGGGGAGACCAAATAACAAAAGCTGAAAATTAATATGACTAAAATGTAAAACATACATTTAAAAAAAAAATCATATGTTTTTTAAATACTAATTTTTTTTTCTTTCTATGGACCGGGGGTCTCATGGTCCCCGGTCTCCAAAAGATTTCGTCCATACCCAGGGGCGGACCCACATAGAGACCAGGTGGAGCCCGTGCACCACCTCAAATTAAAAAAAAATCATTTTATGTTTATATATATATATATATATATCACAAATAAAACACCATAACTTATAGTTGTTACACATCACTATTGGTTTATTGTCTTCATTTTGTTAGTTTTAGTCATTGGTTCAATTCTCAGCGTAAGCAAAACAAATACCTTTTAATATCTATTTTTATTTTACACTCGTTTCCAATTCCTTTATCAAATTTCCATTTTCTTCTATAACAAAATAATCCATTTTCTTTTTCCTCTCATTGTTAAATTCTTAACTACCCTTAATTTGTGGTTTACTTAATTCAATTTTATTATATAGTAAATTATCTTATCTATTATTATTTTGAAATTTTCTGATTTCTAATATTTTTAGTTTGACATACTTAACACATCCAATCAATTAAACCCTAAAATCTCAAATTTAAATTTATTATATTAAAATAGTTCATCTATTATTATGATTCATTTTATTTTATCCTTTATATTTTTCTTTATTTTATTATTCTAATTTATTTAGAATCAATAATTAGAAAAAAAAAATTCAAAAACATTTCTAGTAGTATTTATTAATCAATTATTTTTGTATAAATTTATAGTGAATTCACTATAAATATAAAACAAATTTTTTTATTATAAAACTATATTTTAATTTTTTTACGAATAAATACTATAATTTTTCATTGTTCATGTTGTTTTTCTTGTTATTGTTTATTTACTTTTTTAGTATTTTGTTTCTTAATTTTAGTTATTTTAAATGTAAGATTATTTAATTCATTTCGAATAAGTATTCTATTTTTTTAATTAAAAATTCATTATACCATCATTTTTTATATAAAAAAACACATTTTACTATGATTTTAAATTTTCATTATATTTTTTAAATAATTGATTTTTGTTCAAGTGTCCCACCTCGTTAAAATTTTTGGGTCCGCCACTGTCCATACCGTTCCCTAAAATTCTGAATTATTGTAATATTTAATAAAAAACAAAAATTGAAAAACCTAAATAATGTAACCAAAACAAACAAAATGTGTTAAAATAACGAATTTAGTGGAATAGGAATGTGTTTTCGATTAGGTAAGTTGGGCTAGTTTGTAAGATGCAAAGAGTTTGGAATACAAAGAAATGATATTGAAACCATAAAAAGCACGAAAACATGCAAAGATTACACGTATCTGCCACTTTCTAATTACAACGTTAGTTGACTTAACAGCAGACAAGTTTTAGTCGTTAACAATGACTTTGTTGTTTAAAACTGTGAAAAAACATCATCACAACGCGCCGTTTGGCTGTTTTCACGAAACCAACGTGATTGACGGTCTACTTTTCCTTTCTCTTTCTGGAAATTATTAAGTACGTCGTGTGCAACTTCACACGAGTGACCAATTACTTGCGTTTCTTCTTATGATTGGTCGATTTGCCAATCACTTTATACAATTTTAACCTAATTAAAATTTATCACATTTATATTTTGGTTTTTTATAAGAAAAATAAGACTATCACTCATGCTACGAAAATTGTAAGAGGAGGTTATAAAATATATATAATATATATAATATATAAATGTTACGATTAATAAATATAATAAATCAATTATTTAAATTGTTAGTATATCATTTTTATAAACCATTCAAGCCCGCTCCTCTCCCTCCAATTTCTCAATAAAAAGTTAAAAACCATTTAAAATCTTACAATTTTTTCATCTTATTACATTGGCTCTCTCTCTCTCTCTCATACAAACTCAAAGCAAGCGGTGGAAAATTGGACGACATTGGATGGTGACTGTTGAGAATAATTTCTACAGTTTTTTTTTTTAATATTTGGTTGAATAATTTTAATATTTTAGTTTTTGTTACTTTTTTTAATTCAATTCACGATGATTGTCAAATGTCTATTTTAAAATCATTCTCAAGGATTCATTTTCCTATCAAAAGGTAATTTTGGATTGATTAATTGTTGTGATATATTTTAGCATCTTTATCATGTTTGTTTTGGTTAATAAAACTTGAAGCATGGAATTTTAATTTCGACGGTCTTAGATTTTTAATTAGCAGGTGTTCGCTATGGAATCATCCGGTAAGGCTAGCATCCTGCTCATCACCACCAATGTAGAAAAACAATGGACCTGTTGAGACTTATAATGTGCTATATACTTATTGATAATGGATTCGATAGATCGACTAAATATTAGGGTCAAGTATTTGGTTCTAAGTCTAAGAGCATCTCCAATAGTATAAGCAAATTTGGATCCTCAAAAGTTACCACCTTAGCATTTGAGGATAGTTTTTAGGGATTGTTAAAATTGATGATTGTGTAGTCCACAATGGTACAAACAATTCGTCAAACATCTTGAATACAATATAATATATATATATATATATAAGACAAGAGAATGTATATGATATGAGTATTGATCTATTCGTAATGAAAAGACAAATTTTACTTGATTGAAATGCATAGACAATCAGAGAAAAAAAAGAGAAAAAGAAAAGCCACAAATGAGAGAGAGAATAAAATTACAACATTTATTTTGGGTTAAGTCTGTATTTGATGATTGAAAGTCAATCTTCAAATTTGATTATTGAAGAGGCAATTTGATTATTGATTAAAGTTATTGCTAAATTTTAGTGATTCTATTGGATTCTATTTTTGGGATAAATAATCAAATTTCGATTACTTTCCTACTTTTGAGAATACCATTGGCGATGCTCTAATAATAATAATAATATATATATAGTCATTTTCTTCTCAGTGTGCACTGGTATAACTTATATCAGTGCGCACTGATATAACTTATATCAGTGCGTTGCATGTGGACCATTGATTATGGAGAAGTTTTGACAAGTACATACACTTTGAGTCAAAATATGTAAATCTAATGGTCTACATCTAACGCACTGATGAAGTTAAATCAGTATGTACTGACTTGAAAATTTATGTATATATATGGGTTGTTAGGCTATATCAACTTAAAATCTTTACTTAAATTTGTGACTTAACATCGTTCCATTCATTTTCAATCAATCCAATAGAACATGTTCATCTTGCTTTGTTATTTTATAACTAGTTTTTTGTTTTGGTCTTTTTAACCACAATATAATTAGTTATTTATTAATAATATAAATAATTCAACAATTAATGAATTTAATATTAACTATAGATAGGAAAAGTTTTTTTTAATCTTTTTGTTTTTTATATGTAATTAGAGTGTGTTTGGTATGGTTTTTCAAATAGAACTTTTAGAGTAGATCTTTTTGTAGTAGAGCTTATAATGAGTAAAGTTTCTAACAAAAAAAGTTTTTGGTTGTGTAAATTACAAAAAAAAGTGTTCACAATGTATTTTTTAAAATGGCTTTTGGTTGTGTAAATTACAAAAAGGGTGTTGACAATATATTTATAATAAAAGAGTTGTATGAACATTTTAGACAATTCATATGTTTTAAAAAAAGCTTTAAAAGCTTTTTGGAAAAACCCAAATTTTGCGCTTCTCTAAATAGATATAAAATGGCTTTTATAAAGGATAATTGAGACATTTCATACATTAAAATAGTTGTTTTGAGTTTTGCCAAACAACTAAAGAAAAACTTCAAAATAGCTTCTAGCATTAAAAAAACTCTTTTGATCCTTACAAAAGTCATACCAAACACGCACTTAGTATTCTTAATTCATTAATTATTAATAATATCAATAAGTAATGAATTTAACATTTATTATTGGATAGGAAACGGTTTTTTAGTCTTTTTATCAGAATATAATTAATATTTTAATTAATTATAGAGTGGTGTTATTAACACCCCTCTATTGATCTATTAATACCCCATATTTGACATTTATTTTAGAGACTTTCTCCCTACAATATCTTTTGACATTCATTTTCTAAAGACACTTCATTCTAAAAACTTATGGGTACTAATATTGACACTCACAAAACTTATTAGTACACTCATATTTTATTAAAAAAAATTATTTTAAAAATATTCCAATAGAAATTTACCAATAAGGACAAATTACTTTAATTAAAAATAAATCAAATACTGTATACACTCATTAATTACACACATATCTTCAACTATATTTCTTTATTAAAAAAAATTACCTTTCAAAAAAAACTTAAGAAAAACCCTGACATATAATAAACCTTAATTTTTATAATAAACCCTAATTAAACTCTAATTATTTTTTTCAAATATCAAACTTTCTCATCATCACATGCTGATCGTATTGTTTTTGTCTTTCTTTTATGCATAGTTATAAACTCTATCAATAAACAAAATATTTTTTTTAATGGTAGTTGTAGATATCAACAAGTTTTTTTTTTTAAAGATAAACGTAGATATTAATAAGTTTTTATTTTTATTTTTAAGATAGATGTATAAATAAGAGAATTTCAGATTGAAAATATTTAACCCTATATACGTTCCACATATTCCCTTTTATAAGGCTCATACATTCAAGATATTTCCAAAAGTAAATTGGACCATCATTAAAAGAGGATTTGTTTCCAAAAAAATATGATATTTTTTTAATAAATTTGGTTTGATAATAATTTAAGAGTGTTTATAAATAATATATATTAAAATGAATATATTTATTTCAATAAGGGTACTATTGGTATTAGGATGAGTATTTATAATAAAAAAAATTATTTTAAACATAGATGTACTTATAAAATGGGTGTATTAATAAGTTTTATGAATGTAAATATTCGTACTCAAAACTTAATTATAAAAAAAATTATGAATACAATCCATTTTGTTCCAAAATTATCCTTTCTATTTGTCAATAATCATTTTTTTCTCATAGAAATTTCTCTATCAACTTTAATCTAAGAAGCATAAAACTTTAAATTTTTGGCTGTAAGCATTGTATATTTTAAGATTCATAAATCATGTTCATTCTCCTGCATCACTTATATCAACTCCTAAACTTTGTTAGAAAATAAAAATTCCTCTTTTTTTTTTTGGATGAACATAAATATTCTATTCCATATCATACTATGTTAACGGTGAACCGGATGCATGACTTCTAAAACCTCCAACACTTAGCTAGTTAGCTGTTATGAATAGATTTTTTTAATTTTAAAAGTTAATATTAAATTCAAAAGAATGTCAAGCATTGCAGATTGATAAGAGAGGGAGAGAGAATACACATCACGTTGAACACCGCTGTACAGTTACAGATATTTCCCTCTACAAGCCTTTCATCATTGTCAAATTAAATTGAACACCCAAAAAGAAACTCTTATGATATTGAAAAAAATGTTTCAGAGTTAGTGAAACATAAAAGAGATAAAGAAATAATTTCAGAATTTAAAGCTTTCTTTTGTTTGCTTTAGTAATTTTAATTAAGGATAAATTTGTCATTAATAAAAAACATATTAAATGGATTAATGGGTCGTTTGTTTTTTTCACTTAAAACTTAATGGGTCTGAATTGAACTCATTAAGTTGTTTTGTTTGTTTTTTTAAGTGGTCAAACAACTTAAAATAAAAAGTAAGAAATCTTGACTTTTAACTTAATTCCAAATCACTGGATTACAATTAAAATATTCTCTTCCAAGTCTATCATTTAAAAAAAAGATATATTTCCAAATTTATCTTAATTTGATATGGTATAAAAAAATTTCTTTTAACATATTTCTTATTTAAACAGGTTTTAGAAAGAAAAAAAAAACTCTAATTACTTCTCATAATGAAATTTTTCAAAGATTGAACAATTGAATTTCTCTCTTACCTAATCCCGGTAAGAACTCTTTATTTTTTTTATCTAACTATTCGTATAGTGCTCAATAAATTTGTCCATCATATTGAGTAGATTTCGTGGCTTGAAGATAATATAGAATTATTGTATATGAAAAATTCAAGAACCTTTTTTTTTATTTGGTTTCCGGTGCATATAATCCGGGAAACCAAAAAAACAGAAATGGTTTCATGAATTATATTCACCGGGAAACGTGGACAACATAAAAATTGAACTTGAACTTGAACTTTTTTTTTGACAATAAATTTAACTTAAACTTTGTTTGTAAAATATGCAAAATTATATTCCTTGAT
The DNA here is from genome assembly GCA_033220585.1 of Dipteronia sinensis. NCBI lineage: Eukaryota > Viridiplantae > Streptophyta > Magnoliopsida > Sapindales > Sapindaceae > Dipteronia > Dipteronia sinensis. The sequence goes on from CM065642.1 coordinate 42,562,652, forward strand.
TAATTTTTTTATTTTGTTAAATTGAACTTTGTTTGAAAAAAAAAACATATAAAATGTTATAAAGAATTGTGCATGTTAAATTACTTCTTTTAATTAGTATAGGTATAAATGTAAAATTGCGTATTTTCAGACAATTTTATTTTTAAAAAACAAACATGTTGACAGTATATTCAGATGTGAGAAAAAAAAAACAAACATATCATTCAGGTTCAGATTTCAGTCCCTATTCGGTCTTCAGAAAAATTCAGGGACTGTTCAGTCTTTAGACAAAAAAACAAACGACCCCTACTGTCTATAATATCACTTTTTATTTAGAGAGTTTCTCCTTACAATCCATAAATTATCTTTTTACACTTAATTTAACTTTTTTTATTAATGATAATTTTAACGTGAATTAAAATTAATAAACAGGACAAAAAAAAATCTAAAGACACTCCAAACTAATTCAATTATTAAAAAAAGAAATTCTCTCTCATAAATTATTAGATTAAATATTATGTATTAAACTTTCTATCATAAATCTGTTATTACCATATTAAATACTCTTTCCTTACTCTCTCTCCCTCTCCATATTAAAAAAAAATCTCATCTCAATACTTTCTCGATCAATCTCTAATCAATAGTTTAAGAAAAAAACTTATGAAATTTTGGTTTTTTACTAACGGTAATAAATATATATATATATATATATATATATATATATGAAAACTTGATTTGTTACAACTACATTCGATGAAATTCAGAATTTCTAAGACTAATGAAAGAATTAAAGTTCTCTAAACAATCACATACCAAAAAAAGTAACAAAAACCATTTTCATATTTCATTTTTTTTTTGAAAAATAGGATACTTGTTTTTTGAGTTTTTTTTTTAATATATACATATATACAGTTTCTAAAAATCAAGCTTATTCGTAAGTTTTTTGTAACCGTTAGTCTTACTTAAGAAAGAATGGAAGATAAAAAATTAGAAATATGTATCGGGGGAGAGAGAGTTTAATATGGTAATTAAAAATTTAGGAGAGTGCTTAATATGTAATATTTAATCTTGGAATAAAAGGAGGTGTCCTTAGAATTTTTTTAAATTTAAATTTTGAAAATGAAGTGTCTTTAGGAAAGAAGTGTTAAAAGAAAAAATTGGATTATCAAAAGAAGCTCTCTTATTTAATAATATATTTATATCCCTTACCAAAATTACTTTAAAAGACGTCCCATTCAATAATAATTCTTCTGCAAAGAGAATTCTAATTAATCCCCACACCCACAAACAATATTTTACTTGAAATTTTTTTTTTAAACTTACAAACCATAAAAATATATAATTCATAGATTTTTTTGTTGGGGTTTATACCCTAAAGATGTAATTTGTAAATGGATTTATGAAATAAATAAAAGAAAAGTTCAGTTCATTCTTGTTGTGTTGTTTATTTTATAACTTGTGCATATATTAACATTCTAGATTGCTAGATGTAATCTCGAACTGTGTATATGAGTGTCATATACAGATGGATACAGTAAGAGACGTGCAATCTAAAGAGTCCATAGATAGCAAATAAAGTTGGGTACTTTATTTGTTGTTAATCTATAGTTGCGGTCCATTCCGTAATGTACGGTGATTCTATCCTTAATCATTCATATGAGATATGGGAATTGAGGCACCTTGTATGCTGTGATCGTATAGGACTATGCCATGATCTATATGAATCTCTCACCAAGATCCGTTTACTGATGAGATTCATATATATCAACTAATGATGGCTATATGTGGGTGATCTTAATCCTGAGTGTCTTATCGACTCCTTCAGGTTAGATCGTGGTCTTTGATATACCATGGGTGAGGTTAGATGCAATTCCTGATCAATATACTCCGTATGTTGGGATTGCGGTTTGGCTTGTGGCTGGGAATGTATGTACACAATAGTGGAATCCACTCATTCTTATGAGAAGTAGATGGTAGTTCCCTTAAGGGTTGATTCAGAGTTTGAACAATATGAGCGGTCTCCTAATTCCGTGAGGAAATATGATTTTTTGTTCATTAGAGAATCAACGGTACTTAAAGGATATATGTAATTAGAGGGGTATAACGGACATTATGACCCAGCTCTAATTATGAACTATTGTGGAGGATCACACCATGTGTAATAGCTATATCGATGGACACCGAGTTGTATCGCTCTATGTAAAAACGTCTGCAGTTGAGAGAGTGCAGCTTCAGGTTTTTAGTGGAATAACACCTGGAGTTAATAATCAAGGGATATTAATTAAAGAGTTTAATTAATGATTCCTATGATTATTGGAGCTCAAAATACTGTGGGTCTATTAGGTCCCCTTGCTAGCCCGATCGATTTAGGTAACAATGGTCACGGTTAATTAATTGGATTATCCAATTAATTGTGTTACGAAAGTGAAACGTGTTTATTCGAGACTTAATTGAATAATGAGATTATTTAATTAATGAATAATGGTGATTAAATAAATTAAAGAACTAATTACACCAACCTCCCCTGAGGTTTGCTCTATTTCACACGAAAACAATTTTATCGTTAATTGACACCCATCTCCCCTGCCGTCAGTCAACGGCTGTCAGATTTAACCTTTGACCTTATCAAGAGGGGTAATCTTGTCTTTCAACTTATTTTATACTGTAAACACCATTTCAGATTTTAAATCAAAACAATTAAAAATAAACTGAAAAAAGAAAAAAAAAATTATTAAGAAAATAAAATATTAAATAAATATTATTATTAAATGAATTAAATTAAAAAATAGATTTGGTGGAGATCCAGACCGTACATCTCTCCATCTCATGAGATGGACGGTGGAGATCCATCAGATCCACTATTAAAATACCAAAATACCCCTGAAATTCTTATTTAATTTTAAAAAAACAATTTTTAAAATAAAATCAAAAATCATTATCATCAACCTTCTAATTCCATCATCATTAACATCATAAACCTTCCAATTCCATCATCATTATCATCATCAACCTTCAACCTTCCAATCTTCCATTCCCATGAACTGAAACCCAACACAAATATTTATTGAATTGTCAAACCCAAACAGCCCAAACAACCCAAACAGCCCTTCCAGTCGGTGGAGACTAAATAACAAGAAAAAAAAAATTAAAAAAAAATGAAATTCGAAACAAATCTGGAAATTTTAAGATTTATAACAAAAAAGGAAAAAAAAATTTCTCCAGATTATCATCATCCTCAGCTCTCCACCACTATCATCAACCTCATCTCTCTACCATCGTCATCATCATTCAATCTCAAAATTCCCAGATTTTTTTTTTCTTTCAAAAACAAATTTCATATAGAATCTTATCATAAAAAAAATAAACAATCTAACAACCCTTCATTAAACAAAAGTCAAATCAAATTAATAAAAAAAAATTGAAGATCTGGAAAGTTGAAGATCATCAACCTTCCAGCTACAAAGTTGAAGATCCGACGCCGTCGACGATGGAGCAGATCTACTCCGATGGAGTGTTGCTGCATCTTCGATGGAGTTCTTAAGCTTGTTAGCAGCATGGCTCTTCCTGGGCTCACTATCGTCGTGCTTCCGGTCGACATCGCCGTCTTCGTCGTTGCTTCCGGTCGTCGTCGCTTCCGGTCGTCGTCGTCGCTGCTTCCGGTCGCCGTCGTCGCTTGGGTGTTGGGAGGTTTGATGTTGATGATGGAGTGAGAGAGAGAGAAATTTTTTTGATGGGGTTTGGTGATGATGAACGGTGATGAGAGAGAGAGAGAGATTATTATTATTATTCTTTTTAATTAGTTTTTTTTATATAGTTTAATTTTAAATTAAATTTGTTTTGTTTTCTTTTTTTATTTGAAATATTTAATAGCTGAATTTAAGTCAAAAGACAAGATTACCCCTCTTGATAAGGTCAAAGGTTAAGTCTGACGGCCGTTGACTGATGTACTCACGCTTACTCTTCAAAAGTATTGGTAAGTCGAAATCCGAGAAAAACCGTCTCGAAAGAGACCAACAGAGCACTACTAGCCCACCAGACCGAGTGCCCGTGAGGGGTGAGTGTCAATTAACGATAAAATTGTTTTTGTGTGAAATAGAGCAAACCTCAGGGGAGGTTGGTGTAATTAAGTTCTAAATTAAATAATAAGATTATTTAATTATGTAATTAATTACTAAATTGAAGGGTGTTAGTTGATATTTGATTTTAAATATAATAAGATAATATGATTATTTTATTAAATTAAATATTTAAAATTAAATTTAAAATATTTAAATTTAAAATAAATATTTAATTATCTTTTAAAATAAAAGATATGCGATACTATTTTAAAAAATTTAGTTTTAAAATTGAATAGATATCAATTAAAGAGTTTTAATTATAAAGATATATATTTGATATATATTTTAATAATAAAAAGATAGCACATAAGGTAAATACGTAAGTTTTGTATATAATACAAACAAGTGGAGTGCGTTGTATATATAGGTGAAGTCAAATTGCATAAGATGCAATTTGGTGTGGTGCGTGAAATGATCTACATCCGCAAATCAGTGCATGATAAAAAGAGAGAGAAATTTGATTACGCACATACGAGACAAAACAGGTTTTTTTGTTTTTTTGATTTTTTTTTCTGTGAAATGAACGCACATAAGAGACAAAAAAGTTGTTTTTATAATTGAGATGTGCGTGAGGAAAATATATTAATCGACGCAAATTTAAATATATTACAAGTGTGCGGTGCAAGGGTTGCACATTGAACAAAAAGAAATTATTTCTTTTTCTTTTTTTTCTTCAATTTTCTGAATACTCCGTTCAAATTTCTGAGTACGTGATGCGTCCACACATAGTTACCAGTTCTGGGAATAGCTAGGAAGATTAGTGGTACAGATCAGGAACATATCGTAAAGTAAATGAGCCTCCAAACGTTGGTAAAGGTTCTTAATTTATTTTTATTATTGATTATAATTTCCTGTATTTACATATTGTATATATTAGTTTCGGAAAAATAATTACGATCTCAAGTTCACTGGTTCCAGATCGTTTACTATCTATATAAAATTTTAAAATCTATTTCCGCTGCATTACCAGTGAACGGGGTTTCAACAATTTTTACATGCAACTTTTATTATGGGAAAAAAATGAGAAATACACCATGCATCTTGAAACAGCTATTTGTTATTTAAAAGTAGGTTTAAATCATTTTTTGTAATTTTTCCTTCAAAATATCTAAAGAGAGAGAATGTTTTTATTGTGTGTTTGAAGTTACCTTGAGTTTCATACGTTGATACAATGAATTAGTTGATTGATATATATACTTTCTCAAACCATTATAAATAAGAGTGGTGATTACAATTTTTCAATCAAGAATGGTGGAAATTTTAATTCTATATATAAATAAAATATAAAAATATAATTGATTAAAATTCTGAATCAAGATCAGGACTAATTTATATGATTTTTAAATTTTATTTTACAATACATGCACATCGTGCGGACTGCATTCTAGTTAAATATATTATTAACTTTTAATAGATTAGTTTATGTTTCCTAAAAAGAAAGTATATTAATTTATGGATAATATGGTGCTTTTGTACTATAAAAAATGAATGAGATTATAATTTTGCAATATAAGGCTTCGTCCTGTAAGCGTCTTTCACTGACTGTTTTTCTAAAAGAAAAATGAAAATGAAAATGAAAACAGTGTTTTTGGTTTTAGTTTCGAAATCCAAAAACTCTTCTGGTAGCATATAGTGGAAGCTGTATTCTGAAAAATGAAAACGGAAAAAAAAACGTCTGGTGGGTTAACCGAAAAATATCAAAAATTGTATAATTTTTCTATTATTTTTTATATTGTAATTTTTTAATTTGAATAAAAGATAGGTCAATAATTCATTCCAAATAATTATTCAATAACTCATAATAACCGGATAAAATCTCTTTGATGAATTATTGTGATTTTAAATTTAAAATAATTTCAAAATCCAAGATTTTTATGTTAATATATAAATGTGTGTGTGTGTGTGTGTGTGTGTGTGTTAATAAACTCTTTTTAATCTGAAACAAAAACAAAAATAAAACCTTTCAAAAGAAAAAAAATATAGGAGCCGATCTGCTCTTGGAGGAGGAGCAGATCAGCGACACTAAGAAGAAAAGAAGATGAAGAGAAGAGAAGAAGAGATGATGAGATGAAGAAAGAGATGACAAATACATTCTGGAAAAAAGGAAAAGAAAAAAAACAGTAAAAAAAATTTCAAAAAATATATATAAAAAAAACAAAACGAAAAATGAAAAACGAAAAAGAAGTATTTTGTGTTTTTCAAATATTTCACTGTTAACACTGGTTTTCTTTTTCATTTTTTGTTTTTGTGAAAATAAAATGAAAAACGGTTAACGATCGAGAATTCAAAATCATTTTTGGAAAACAAAAATGAAAAGGGCTGAAAAACAGTTGCAGGATGGGGCCTAAATCTTTACAGGAGATATTATTTACTATTTTTTTATGTGACTCTGTGACTCCAACCCTCACCACGGATGGAAGGGTGTTCAGAAGAGATGTGCAATATTATTTAGGGTGCCGATATTGCCACCCATATATATTATCTGTACACCCATATTTTATTAAAAAATTTAATTACAAAAATATCTCAATATAAATTTACCAATAAGACAAATTACATTAATTAAAAATAAATCAAATACTATATACACCCATTAATTACACCCATCATATCTTCAACTATGTATCTCTATTTAAAGGGATATTAAGAATTTAGTTCGTCTAGTTTGCGTTTATCTGGGTTTGGTCCACTAGTTTTTGGAATTACTAAGTTTAGTCCAGTAGTTCTCTGATAATACATATTCGAGTCCCTACCGTCCAATTCCGTTAGGGTTCCGTCAAGTCAACGATGGTCAACGAGGGTAAAAAGGTAAAATGACATCATATGTTTTAGAATCTTTTATAACAAAGGGTATAATAGTAATTTATAAATTAATTTTAAAAAACATATAAATATTATTAAATTAAATAATAATTATTCTATTTTACCCTTCTCTCTCTCTCTCTCTCTCTCTCCCCCGATTCTTTCTTTCTCTTCCTCAAAACTCATTCAAACCTTAACCTAATCTATCTCTCTCACTACATCATCAACATCAAACCTCTCAACACCCAAGCGACGATGACCGGAAGCAGCAACGAAGACGGCGGCGATGAACAAAAGCGATGACGAAGACCGGAAGCGCGACGATGACGACTACGACGGCGACGACGATGACGACTACGACGGCGACGACGACGACGACCAGATATCTCTCTCTTTTCTTCTTCTTTCTCGGCTTCGGGGTGGTTTTGGTTTGATGAGATCGTTGGGGATTTTGGTTTGATTGTGAAGAAAGAGAGAAGAGAGGGAAGTGGGAGACGGTGGGCAACGACGGCGACCGAATGGAGATCGATGATGGTCATTGAGACTAGGTTTATGTTTGGATTTGGGTTTGGGTGGTTGAATTTGAGGGTTAGGGTTTGGTGATTGGAGATGGATGGTGGTTTGGTTATAGGCTGATGATGAAGATGATTATGGTGATGGTCGATGATGATAGTGATGATCGATGATGATGGTAATGATGATCGATTCATCAGGGTAGATCATTTGTGATGGTAATGTGATGGTAATGTTGATGATCGATGATTGATTTTTTCAATTTTTTTAAACTTTTTTTTGGAAGTGATTGAATACATTTTTTCCTTCTAGTTAGAATTTTTATTTAGGATGAAGAAGGGAATGTTTGGTAGGTTTGCGTGAATTTTTAATTTTGTGGTTTGGTGTGTGAGAGATGTTTGTGTTTGGTTTGGTTTGGTGTGTGATGGATCCAATTTTTTTTTTCAATTTTTGTTGATGATGATAAAAATTGAAAGTTCTGGGTTATGGTAGATGGTGAGTGGTTGAATTTTTGTTGATGATGATGATTCGGTGATGATGCGGCACTGTTGTTGATGATGCTGGGTTTGGTGGGTTCTGGGTTCAATTTTTGTTGATGATGATGAATAGTTGAATGGTGGTGGTGGTGGTGTAGATGATGAAGGATGGTGGTGAATCTAGTGATTGAGAGAGAGAGAGAGAGAGAGAGAGAGAGAGGTGGTATGAAAGAGATATTTTTTTTATTAAATCAATTTTTTAATTATTTTTTATTTTTCAATTATTAATTTTTTATTTAATTAAATATAAAATTACCAAACTGCCATTCATCAGAAACCTTCAAAGGGTATTTTGGTCATTATAACATCTAACAATGTCATTCTGTGTATTTTTACAGGAATTTCTAACGGAAGGACTAAAGTTAGTAATTCCAAAAACTAGTGAACCAAACCCAGATAAACGCAAACTAGAGGGACTAAAATCTTAATATCCCTTATTTAAAAAAAAACTTATAATAAACCCTAATTAAACCGTAATTTCAGGACAATCTACACTCAACTTGTGAGTCCAATAAAAAAAAATTACAATGCAGAAAAATATAAATGCATTTTATTCATAGTATCAGTGGATTATTTTGTATATATATAAAATGACAACAACCTAGAGTCTTGAGACAAATCATGATAGAGACTTCCAATTGCACCGCTTCGACCTAAACCAGAGTAGAGAAATGAAATGAAGGGAAATTGATGTATTAAATTTGCTGAAATTTAATTTGACAATGAAATTAGGGTAATTCACTTTCCAATTATACAGTAGTGCTTGGTAATTCTTCTCTGTTCATCAATATCAAGAAACTCAAGTAAAGATTATAGCCAAATAATATGGCCTTTCAAGAAACCCAAATACACAAGAGGAGATACTATACTAACATATCGTATGGCTATTCAGAAGCAAAAGATCATCTAGGAAATGATGTAGTACTGTTGATGATAGCAAGTTGATTTACTAAACGTCTATTACATAAGGGTCTATTTTAGGATTCGGGTGGACATGGTCATCACCAAATTAAAAGAGCTATGGACATGACTTTCGCTTGCTTAGAACTATCTAGTCATGATTGATTGAATCAATCAAATCAAGAGAGAAAATAAAGCATTAGATGTATTAATAATGTAATAAGACGATTTACAAATAAAATATGATAAAATAATAATACTACTGGTATTATGATGTATATTTCCGGTGATTATTTAATTATTTTAAATTTTAGATATGGATTTATTTATAAATATGAGTGTTTAAATTATATCTATAAGTGACAATATCCGTACCCTATTACTTATTTTGTTAATGCAATATCTTATTAAAAAATTAGAAAACAATTTATGCATTTTAATAAGTTATTAATTTAATCTCAGAAACTGATAAAAAAAATTTGTTCGGAGAAACCATTACATTAAAAAGAAAATATTTGAGAGGATTCAAAGTACAAAAGTTTCAAAATTTAAAGATATATTTGTAATTTTTTCGGAAATTATTTATTTTATTTTTTTTATTTTAGGGAGGAGGCCCTTTTTTTTGAATTAAAATTTAGAGGAATTTAATACGGTGAATCTTAAATATTTAGTGAGAGAAAATCTTATATATATATATATATATATATATAATTCAAAAATATTTTATCCCTTCGATGAATTCAAAGACTATGATGTTTTCCACTTATCCAAATATGATAAGAATTTCATTGTATAATGTTTACGATTTAGGGTTGAAGGTTGTGGCCAACTTATATGCCGAAGCTCATATATATATATATATATATATATATATATATATATATATATTAAAATAGACTGATCTAAAGTGAAAAAACATCACATACGATCATAGGCTGAAAAAACCCCAATAGAACCATATATATATATATAAAAAAAAAACAAAAGAAAGAACAATAGAGGGAAAATAAAATCGAAACCAAAGGGGAACACATGCCCTAAAACATTAATCTAAATAAGCACACATGCATCAACCGAAGGTAAAGAAGCATGAATTAAACTAATTAACCAATCCATCCAGACGAGCAGATACCAAACAACATTGTCAGAGATAATCATTATGGAGAGATGACTTAAGTGATATTCTCAAAATCCTTCCATTTTGAATTAACCCAAGCGACCCAATTAGCAATAAGGATTAATTCTGCTTGAGCAGCGGAAGCCGCAAAATTAGGTTGAATCTTAGTATGCGTTACATGGAGAAGAGTATCCAATCTTACCAAAGGGGTGGAAGAGTTGGTAGCAAAGCGAAATTTAGCCCGAGGCTTGGAAAGTGGAATATGCAATCTGACCTTAGGCTTCGATAAAACCACGGCAGAAACTGAAGAAGAGGTAATATCAGTCTAACCCCGCTGAGTAGAAGGGACTATAGTGGTGACAGTAATATCAGGAGTAGAACTCGTCCCCTTAACCGGTAGAGAAGAAGCAGTATGAGACCTAGAACCATTAATCAAAACCCTCTGGTCAATCAAATCCTGCTGATCAATCAGATCATGCAGAGAATAAGTGACTGTAGTAGTTGTAGGAAAATCAGAAGTAACCTACAGCCGAGGAACTAACCTATCTAGAAATAAATCCATCAATTGAAACCTGCTGGTCATTCAAGTCTCGCTAATCAATCAGATACGTTCTAGGAATATAACTTGTCCCCTCAACCGGCGCAGAACTCATAGAAGAATAAACTACAACTGATTCTTGAACGAAAATATTTAGATCAGGAAGAGAGCTTGTCATATCAACTTTATGGCGATATTCTTGCCTAACCTTTAAGCGACCGTGAGATTACTGTGGAGGTCCCGCTTTTTGTGGTTAGAATTATCCGGAGCTTATATAAACTTTGACCAACACTTATACACCGAATCCTATTCAATAAAATCATCATGTAATAAATCAACAAAAATCAAAGTTATGAATATGATCACCAAATTGCATGAATGATGAGAAGAAGTAGACTATTATCTCGACTTCAAATTTTGAATTGCAATATACATGTTTGTGTCAAGTGTCAACAATATTTGGATGTGGTATCTCTTACTAATGTTTTTTAAGACATTACATATGGTGCGACAACTCGAATTTAAGATATTGAAGGATTGGATGAACACTTTTCGTCCTCAAACCTCATTCGACATTAGGTCGACATTAGGGGTGTGTATCTCCTATTGATGTTACACTCCTTTGAAAAAGAACTTTTTTATAGAGAAAATAATGATCTAATTGAATGTAAATAAAAACTTTGTCGTGTTAGGTCAAATCACAATCCCTTAATGATCATTCATGTGAAAAATCAATGTTGTTTGATCATTTCAAAGGAAAAATAAAATAAAAAATGAATGTTGTTTCATTGATTGACTAAGATAAGATTAAGATGCCTCCAGCTTACATTGAGAAATATTAAATGTTGACATTTCAAAAAAAAAAAGAAAAAGAAAAAAAGAAATATTAAATGTTGATAAAGAATAAAAATCAAAGACTTATTAGTTACTAAAAAAGAATAAAATAGTATTGAAAAGGAAATTGATAGGGACTTTAGTGTTCGTGGCCATGTGCGCCTCAGTGCGGCGTTTGTGTTTGTTTTTAAAATAAAAACATCTAATCACATGGATATTTTGACGTCAGTTATAACTTATAACAGTCCTCATTTCTCTAGATTCTACAACGAGGTTTCTTTTTTCTCCACAAACCGCCTTTGCCCTTTCTTGTTTGACGATTCATTAACGTCGTCATACTTCTTTATTTTTATTATTATTATTTATTGTTTGTTAAATAGTTATTTACCATATTATTATTATTATTATTTTTAAAGTAATAAAATTATTATATTCGATTTTATATTTAATGTTGTATGTATATCAATTTTTTTATTTAAAATCTAACACGACTTGGTTCTAAAAAGGAATTCGGAAGTCGTTATAAGTAATAAATTTGGAGCAAAATAATATTATTATTTTATAAAACACTTGGAGCAATGCTTTCTCAAAAATTATTTTAATAATTTTCATTTATTTCATCTAAATATTATTATGTTATAGATAATTTGTTTTCTTAAAAAAGAAATAATGCTGACAATATTTACAATTGTAATAAATATTAAAATTGGTGGAATATTTACTACAATTATAAATATTTATATTATTATAAAATTCATTTTATTAACTATTTATAAATGTGGTATATCAGAGAATTCTTAATTCAATCTTGATTAAAATTAGTAAATATTAAATATCATATTTTCAATTGAAATCAATTTTTAATGATATAGCTATTAAATAATATCACAATACTAAATATCAATACCATGCTTGATATATACTGTACTTGACATTTTTTCATTTTTTGTATTGTGCATATATTGATATAAAAATTATTAATTAATATCCCGATATTTTAAGAATATTTTCGTAGCTCACCGAAATATAAATTTGGATCTACAGTATTTTAGCATAAACTATAGACATGACGCCGGTTCCGGTTCCGAACCGGAACACCCCCCCCCCCCCCCCCCCCCCCCCCCCCCCTTTTTTTTAAATCATATTTCATAAAAAAATTAGTCATGTAAAAATGTAATTGGTAAATGTATTTTATTGGGTCACCCGCAAAATAAAGTTAAATAAATAAATGACAAATTAAAAAATAAAATAAAATAAAATAAAACAAAACCAAAAAAAATAAAATTGGCCTTGCACTTAGTTTTTACCACAATTAAGTTGCCTACTGTATCCTCTTAAGGGTTTAGAAGAATCAAAAGCCTTGTAGTTCTCTTATTTTTTATTGTAAATTTGGACTTTGGAGATAGGGATTTGACGTGGAGTCGTGGACTAATCGTTGTCATGATCATCCGTTCGACTTTCAGTCGGTTGATCATCTTTAAAGAAATCGTATGGTTCCTCTTGATCGATTTCTTGTTGTCTATATTGAGCCTTCGTCCAATCTTCAACACAAGCTTGTATCTGAAGTGATTTCAGACTCATAAAGGAACGTTTTGGGTCTAAAATATTCCCACCGGCACTGAACTGTTGTTCTACTGCCACCGTAGAAACTGGTGTTGAAAGGATTTGTTTGGCTATCATAGCCAAGATTGGAAAGTATCTTTCATGCTCTTTCCACCAGTGTAGGATATCAAATTTTTTATCTTCAGTGTCTTCTATGAACCCAAAAGAGGTACTTAGATAAGATTCAAGCTCGGAATATGTGGTGGAGCTTGATGAAGAAGAACCTCGTAATTTTTTGGTTTTTTTTTTTGATAAAAGATTATACCCTAAATTAAAAAATCTAGAGGATGATGATGATGAACGAGATACATTTTGAGTTTGTGGAACATCTATGTTTAGTGATGGACCGTAAACTTTAAGATATTCATCATATAATTCATACAATAATGTCTTAACCCTAGCACAACACATATCAACATCATAATCTATTTTTAAACCTTGTTCATAATAAACAGAAAGATAATCAGGCACACTTTCTAATCTACAACGTGGATCAAAACACAAGGCAATCAAATAAATATTTGAAAATTCCTTATAATATTCTAACCATTTATCTTTCATAGCAGTAACAGACTCATGTAATTGTGAGTCGGATTCACAATGAGCAAATGCACCAGTAATATTAAGACTCTCAATAATAAATAAATTAGTTGTAGGATAATAAACACCAGATAAATTGTTAGTAGCAGTATAAAAAACTTTTAACAAACCACAAACATTGCTACAAGCATCCCAATGACTTTGATAAAGATTAATGTGACTAACATGATATTGAATAAAAGTAACTAATAAATCCATATATTCATAACTTCTAGCAAGCAATTTATAAGTAGAATTCCAACGTGTTGGAACATCACGAGGAAATCTAATGACACGCTTACCATTTTGTTTACAATATGCTGCCCATGATTTCATTACAGAAGGATGTTTCCACAAAAAATAAAGGGCATCTTTAATAGGTTGAATAAACTGTTCAAGAGTTTTTAATCCTTTTTGAACACATAAATTGAAAACATGGCATGCACATCTTTGATGAAAAAATTTACCACCAAGATAAGGTTTGCATAATTCAGTTAAAGTAGGAATAGCGGCGGTATTGTTAGAAGCATTATCAAAACCAATTGCAAAAATGTTGTTCTCAATTTTATACTCTGTGAAAATAATTCTAAGATGTCTAAAAATATTAGCAGCAGTGTGTTTATCATCAAAAACTCTAAATGCAAGAATTCTTTTTTGGATAGCCCATGCATTATCCATATAATGGCAAGTGACACATATGTACGAATGCATTCGCCAATGATAACTCCATATGTCGGCACATACGGAAACACGGCCATTATATTTTTCTAAAATTTTTTCCAACATTTTTTTTTCATAAATGTTTTCAAGTGCTTCTGTGAGCGTGGTTCTAGGAACACGACATGCAGCAGGATTTAATGCTTGTTGACAATAATTATTAAAACCAACATTTTCACCAAAACTAGATGACAAGTGTTCTATTGCAACCATTCTAGCTAATTCTTCTCTATTTTTGGCATCACTATATTTAAATAATTGTTGGTTAGGGGTAGCGTACCTGAGAATTTGAGCTTGTGAACTCGATTTGGCCTGTGCATCTGGATGTGAGTTCGTTATATGCTTCCGATATGTGCCATATCCTCCAGATTTGTGTCATATAAATACCTTTTTACAGTAATTGCAAATCATTACTGTGCTTCCATCTTCTTGCGTAACTTTCTTCATATGGAGTATGAAGAGATCAGATTTGACCTGCTTCGGTAACTTTTCTTCCATCTGTGGATCAAAATCAAAATCAAAATCTTGATGTGGGTTGGGATCAGGGCCATCACCATCAGGGCCATCACCATCAGGGCCATCAGGCTCATCACCATCATGGCCAAGATCAGGCATATTTTCTGATTGGCTTGTCAAAATGAGGGTGACATTGAGATCGGGTTCAGAAATTCTAAGAGAGGGATGAGAATGAGATTGAGGAAAGTTTAGGCCTAAGTCTTCAGCATAGACTTGGTGTTGTAGATACTCGTGATAGGCACAGTCGTCATGACCGAGATTATCCGTCATACGACTCTTACCTTTCATCGAAATGGAGCGTCTAGGAGCGTCACCACTTCCACTTGCCATTTTAAAAATTGAATTGTAAAATTCCTTGAACAAAAAATGTTAAAAATTGGATTTAAAAAATGATTAAATGGTTGGAAATAAATTTGGAAGAAAATTAGAAACTTAGTAGTTAGTAATTGCAATTTGTAAATAAAATATATTGTAAATAAAATAAATTGGATATAAAATAAATTGCAAATAAAATAAATTGGAATATAGCAAATAAAATAAATTGCAAATAAAATTAATTGCAAATAAAATAAATTGTAAATAAATGAAATTGGAAACTTAGTAATTGACTAATTGCAAATTAAATAAATTGGAAATAAGAAATATTACAAATAAAATAAAATTAGAAACTTAGTAATTGTAAATAAAATAAATTGGAAACTTACTAACTTAGTAATTGCAAATAATATAAATTGGAAACTTGGAAACTTGGAGACTTGGAGACTTGGAGTTTGAGACTTGGAGAATTGAAAGTTTAGAGAGAATTGAGAATTGAGAATTAGAGAGAATTGAGGAAATTGGGGTGAGGAAAAATGAATGGAGGGGTAGGTATTTATAGAAAAGAAAATTAAAAAAATTAAAATAAAATAAACAAGTGAACCGTTGGTCCCAACGGCCTGCTGACGTCAGCAGACCGTTGGGCCTCCAACGGTTTGGTTAAAAAAAAAAAAATTTAAAAG
This sequence comes from Dipteronia sinensis, assembly GCA_033220585.1. NCBI lineage: Eukaryota > Viridiplantae > Streptophyta > Magnoliopsida > Sapindales > Sapindaceae > Dipteronia > Dipteronia sinensis. The sequence continues at coordinate 42,578,401 of CM065642.1, forward strand.
AGGAACCGACCGGTTCGAACCGGAACCGAACCGCCTGTTCTGGTCCGGTTCGAACCGGTGGTCCGGTTCGAACTGGTGGTCCGGTTCTTCACTGAAACGAGCTGGAACCTGAACCGGTCGGACCGGTTCTGGAACCGAAACCGATTTTTCCGATTCCAGTTCCGATTTTCTAACGCCGGTTCCGGTTCGGTTCTATATCTAATAAACTAATATTTACTTATTAGAAAGTTGAAACCAACCAAACCACCACAAACGACTAATACGTTATGGACATCACCGCAATCCCAATAATCGTGGTGGGGTTCTAACACCGTCAGATAACGGCGTGAGCTGTCTGGTTCGTATCACAAAGCCGCGTAAAAGCGGGTCCCAGTGATAGTTGGTCTCTGGCTCGCCGCAACCAAACCCCTACAAAGCAAAATTTACATTACATTTCTCATTAATCAAACTATATTTATAATAAACAATTAGATTGAGTTGTATAACAAAACACCTCTAAAACATTAATTATATATATATATATATATTTAAAAAAAAAAACATCTTCCATATAAAGCTCAGTTGCAGAACCTTCACGGCATTTTCTTATGAAATGATATTCCAATCAATGCAAAGATATTCTGTATCAGAAATCGACCCGACTACTATATCCTTAAAATTAACAGCTGGGTTTCTTAATGGTTAATCAAATATCTAATTTGTGACTTTGATAGTCGTTGCTCGTTGGTGGGGTCCTTTTATATTTTTCCTCTGTAGTGACAGCCTAATCAAACAGCCTGGAAAGGGTGGTGGTTGTACGTAGCTACACTAAAAAGAGCTTCCTGGCTGTCTTTCATGGTGGCATTCATGTTCTCTACTGGGTTTTTGTCCTCTCTTTCAATCCTAAGACAATTGAGTTTCTAGTTGACTGTACACATTTTTAGCTCTCATTGTGAGGTAAGTGTACTCTAAAAGCTTTGATTTTAATCTACTCTTTGTTGAAGTTCAAGTGAAATAGACCTTTTAAGTTCTTGTTTTCTTACTGTTTCTTGCGAGCAAATTTGTAGATTATAGGGTTTTGTGTTGTTTTGTTATAGTATTATTTACTTGGGTTGGCATTGGTTTTTAGATCTGGGGTTTTGAAGATTCAGTTTTTTGGGCACTAGAAGTCTAGGTTTGTGGCATTTGGTTTTGGGTGGGATAGTTTTTGGTGTTAATGCAATTAGGAATTTCAGATAATCAGATCTCACTAGACTGAAGCTAGGCTATGCTTTAGTACTGTTGTTCATGGTTTGCTAGTTGGGAATTTGGGTTGTCATATAAGCTGTTTAAGGGTTTTGATTTTGCCAATGGTGAAGATGAAACTAGGAAAGTGGGTGTCTATAGTTCTAGCTGTTGTTCTATTTGAGTTTGTGTGTCACAGATCATGTGCCGCGTTTGTTCCGGTTGATAACTACTTAATTGCTTGTGGTTCTTCACAAAATGTTACCTTCCAAGGAAAAACTTTTGTTCCTGATACAGAACAATCTTCACTTTCCCTGAAAAGTGGGAATTCTGTTGTTGCTAGCTCTAATGATAGTTTTCTATCTCCTGTTTACCTATCTGCTCGAATCTTTTCGACTGTAGCTTCTTACAAATTCGAAATTGAACAAAGAGGCCGTCATTGGGTCCGTCTCTATTTCTCCCCTCTTCCAAAATCAGGCCAAAACTTGAATTCTGCACGGTTCACAGTAGCCACGGACAAATTTGTACTCTTGAACAATTTCACTTTCAAGAACTTCAAAGGTTCTTTTATGTTCAAGGAGTATGCAATCAATGTGACTTCCAATACCTTGACACTTACCTTCCTTCCGTCTAACAATTCAGTTGCATTTGTTAATGCAATTGAAGTTGTCTCTATCCCAGATGCGATCTTCCCTGATCAGGCTTTAGCTTTAAATCCATCTGCCCCTTTTAGTGGTCTTACTGCCCTTGGCTTCCAAACTGTTTACCGGTTAAACATGGGAGGTCCGCTGATCACTGCTCAAAATGATACCCTCGGAAGGACTTGGGAGAATGACGAGAAGTATCTCCATGTAGACAGCTCTGCTGTGAGTGTTTCGGTTAATCCTGCATCCATTAAGTATACAGCTTCGATCACAAGTGAAACGGCTCCAAATTGGGTTTATGCCACTGCTGAAGCCATGGGAAATGCAAACGTGGCTGATGTAAACTTCAACATGACCTGGGTCTTCTCTGTTGACCCAAACTTCAGGTACTTTGTTCGGGTACATTTCTGCGATATCACAAGTCTTTCGATGAACAATCTTGTGTTCAATTTATACATAAATGATGATATTGCCATTGCGAGTGTTGACTTGTCTTCCTTAACCACCGACCTGTATGTTCCCTACTACAAAGATTTTGTCTCCAACGCTTCGTCAGATCCTTCGGACACTTTGACTGTTAGTGTTGGTCCAGATACAGTAGCGGACATCACTAATGCAACCATGAATGGGTTGGAGGTCATGAAAATTAGCAATGAAGCTGGAAGTTTGGACGGCCTTTCTTCTGTCGAGATTCTTATACCCAATTCACCCTCAAAAAAGAACAATTTTGTAATAATAATTGGTTCTGTTGTGGGAGCTGTAGTTGCTTTGGTGTTGATTGGTATCTGTTATTGTTGCTTAGTAAAACGCAAGTCGAAGACTACTCACCAGGGGCACTCATGGCTGCCTCTGCCCTTGTATGGAAACTCCCAAACCATGACAAAGATGTCCACAACTTCTCAAAAAAGTGGGACGGCGAGCTGTATTTCATTAGCTTCCTCCAATCTTGGTCGGATATTCTTGTTCCAGGAAATCCTTGATGCAACTAACAAGTTTGATGAGAGCCTGCTTCTTGGTGTTGGTGGTTTTGGCAGGGTCTACAATGGGACACTTGAAGATGGGACTAAAGTGGCTGTCAAAAGAGGAAATCCCAGATCTGAACAGGGTCTTGCCGAGTTCCGAACTGAAATCGAAATGTTATCCAAACTCCGGCATCGCCACCTTGTCTCTCTTATTGGCTATTGTGATGAGCGGTCAGAAATGATTCTTGTGTATGAATACATGGCTAATGGACCCCTAAGGAGTCATCTGTATGGAACTGATCTGCCTCCTCTATCATGGAAGCAACGACTTGAAATATGCATCGGTGCTGCAAGAGGGCTTCATTATCTCCATACTGGTGCAACTCAAAGCATTATTCACCGAGATGTGAAGACAACAAACATTCTCTTGGATGAGAGCTTTGTTGCAAAAGTAGCTGATTTTGGCCTCTCAAAAACCGGTCCTGCTCTTGATCAGACCCATGTGAGTACTGCTGTTAAAGGTAGTTTTGGTTACCTTGATCCTGAATACTTCAGAAGGCAGCAGCTAACAGAGAAATCCGATGTGTACTCATTTGGAGTGGTTCTGATGGAAGTTCTTTGCACTAGACCAGCTCTAAATCCGGTTCTTCCAAGAGAGCAGGTTAATATAGCAGAGTGGGCTATGACGTGGCAAAAGAAGGGCATGTTGGATCAAATCATGGATCCTAATCTGTCGGGGAAGGTGAATCCGGCTTCTCTTAAGAAGTTTGGAGAGACAGCTGAGAAGTGTTTGGCTGAGTATGGGGTCGACAGGCCATCCATGGGAGACGTCTTGTGGAACCTTGAATACGCACTCCAGCTCGAGGAGACATCTTCTGCTCTCATGGAACCAGAAGATAATAGCACAAACCATATTCCGGGTATACAGTTGACACCACTTGAGCCATTTGATAACAGTGTCAGTATGATTGATGGAGGTAACTCCGGCACTGATGATGATGGCGAAGATGTTGCCACAAGTGCCGTATTCTCACAGCTAGTAAATCCTCGTGGAAGATGAGAAGAGAAGACTCCCATGTAGTTGTGATTCCGATCACTGGATGTCTTATTATAATGTATTTGGTCATCCAGCCTCAAGCATTCTTGGAAATTTTCCGAATGAGTGAATGAAGGTTATTTCTTTTTTTACATAATTCTGTTTGTTTACGTCAATTTTTTTGCCTATACCGTATTTAGTTGTTTATATAGTTGGTTGATGGGTGCCAATTAATCCATCAAAAATTGAATGTAAGTTACCTGAAGGATTCTATTGTTGTCTGGATTTAGATTCAGCTGGATTCAGTTGCTGATATTTTTTTTTTACACAATTACCAGTTATGAAATGTTCTGTTTATTATGTTTTCTTCATTGAATTAGTACAGAAAATAAGACATCACATACTGTCTTGTGATGTTGGAATTGACTTGCAATGTTTAAATGTATTATGTTTATATTCTTCCTTTTGCTAACTATGCACTGTCATTATGTAAATTTTCTGGTATGCCACAGTAGTACTGTACTTGCTTTCGACACAATTCCCAGGTTGCTAGAACCGATATGTCAACTATCCGGTATTTCGAATAATTAGAAAATGACCTGAATGCTTGTTAATGAGTGTCTAGAACATGAACTTTTGCTGTATGCATTAAGAACTAGAGTATTATTATCCTTTATTAGCTAGTCAAGAATTAATAGGGAAATTTTCCCACTTCCTGCTTCCATTTTCGTATTATCTTACAGATATGAAGAAACTAGCCTAGTCGAATACAATGGTCTGACCTTGCTTTGTGTTGAACTTCTGTAAATTGGAAGCACAAAATAAATATAAACCAAACAGAGGATTCAAATTCTTGAAACTTGGAAGTAGGAACCGGCCATGAAACAAATTTGAATGCTAGGTTAAATTTTTGAGTAGAAAGTATGGATATAAAAGAAACACAAGATTTATAATTTATAACAGCACATAATTCACCTCATCTTCCAATCATTCAATTTTCAAGTATTTTCTAAGAACTAGTAACATTGAGTTATTTTCCGAGCATTCAACAGTTTTCGTATTCATTTCCTGCAAAATATTCCATTCCTGCTGGTGACACTACCGGTACATTCTAATTATCCGTAATCCACCAGCAGTGCATTCTTTTGGTCGAGGATTCCAGTTGGAGAGAAGATACACGATGTACAATCTACAGAGAGAAACAATAATGTTCTGTACTTGTCTTCACCGCCTACTATTGGGATTTCCATGTAAGATTTTTAAAAAATTATGAGCAGCATATGTCATTATACTTTAAGTTTATGAAAACCGAATTGATTGTGATGTTTAAGTAAAAGAGAGTTGACTGGATAAAGCCCATTACTGATGTGATCAATATTTGTTGGGTTTGGTGCACCTTAAATATATTATTTATGTAGGATATGGTATGGGCTATTGTATATGTGTGGGTCTGGTATTCTTTTTGGGACCAGCAATCCCATTAGGGTTGAGAATCCTTTATGGGTTAGGATTTTAGTAAATAATATTATTTATAGGGGGTCTCTACTCTTGCTCACATATGTTGCAGAACTGTCTCTTATAATTTCGATGGTTTCCGCTGGGCTTCCAGGTACGCGTTTATTCCTACTTATGTATTCAATACGTGATTATTTATATTTTGTTTACAGTGGTATCAGATCAGGTCGTGTTGTTGCATATGTTGAATGGTTTTGATATCGTAACTGGTGTTTTCTTTTTTATACACACTGGATTGAATTAAATTATTGTTGCTATTGATTAAATCCATGTTTGAATTGTGTGTTGGTTTTTACACTTCTTTTACCTGTCCATTGGTAATTAAGACGATGGAATTTTAGGTACTACTGTTATTACCCGCGTGTTTGAGTCGCCAATGGCCATTGCTTTTCTGATGACGGCATGTGTTGTAGCATTTAGAGATCCGCACGAATGCAGATATATTAGGTTGTAAAGATTTGCAGATATTTGAAGATCGATTGGCCTGAGTTGATGCAATGTGGGGTTGTCGTGGTTCAAGAAATCTACGCCGTTGTGGATCTGATCAATCGAACCAATCCGGAAGGCTTGCTGCTGTAGTTGATCAGATCTACAATTAATTCGAGATCGACGAGGTGGGCACTGACAACCTATAAAATAAGGGAAAAAGTAGAGCAGTGGCAAACCATATGAGGGGGTGTTCCTATGAGGGGACTCTCCGACACTCAAGTTAGTGTATTGTTCGATGAGCAAATTGAAATTGAAAAAAGTTTAGAATGACAAACTGTTGTGCTCGATTAATTGAATCGAGCTATGGTTGGGTCGATAGTGGATATCGGTGGATCTTATAGGTCGATGTCTAGGGAGGGGTTCTTAGATTTGACGCTGGTTGATCGATGATTAGGTCGATATTGTGTATCAATGTCTTTTGATTCCTTGACTCGACGTGGGTCTATCGATGATTGGGTCGATCAGTCTCTGAGAACGATTAGGTCGATCTCTATTGGAATGTGAAACTGCAATAAATGAAATAAGAGAATTGCGAAGCTAAGTTGAGAAAGCTTTCTTGTATGAGTTGAGAAAATCAGAACTCTCTTATATGAGAAGGGTTTGGTTTTTATAGTAAAGCCCTGAAGCCTTCACCACTTATGGTCTTTATGAGAGTGTGGATTTCGGGCCCTTAATTGCCCGTTTTGATTCATTTGAATCTGACAATAACGGCCTTATCAGACGTTGGGATTTGCGTAACGTCTGACATGATTTCGATTTACTTAAGGAGTTTTTGACCATGTGTTTAGCTTGGTCAGATGCCTTGACGAGCCATGCCTAGTTTTGGGCCTGTTTGAGAAGCCCATGCTTGTTTTATTAGTTTGGACTTTTTGGGCCTTTTTATGATACTCAAATAGGCATGAGACATGTTTTTATCCTTCGTTTAATTGTAGGACTAGTCTATTGGGCCATAGGTATGTATTTTGAACATTACAGTTTGTCCCCCACTCTTCAAGCTTGAAGTCTTCAAGTTGGAGAGTTGATGAGTTGAACTAGAGGTCGATAGTTTATATCGAGCTAGATCAAGGGCCATATTGGGTTGCTTTTGGGGTATCGATCGAGATCTCATTGATGTTTTTGGGAGACCAATGATAACTGATGGTTAGGTCGACATTTCGTATCGAGCCATACTTACGATAATCTAAGATAGTTTTAAAAAACTAAAGGGGTGGATCGATAATCAATATTGAGCAATTCATTGTAGTGGGGTTTCGTAAGTTTCAAGCTCTTTGTGTTGGGTTTATTTGAGCTGAGTTAAACCCTTATTTTTATTTTTAAGTTTTCTAAGGCTGATGTGGCAATCATTGAATGGGCACAATTTTTTTTTTGAAAAGATGGGAACCCTTTGGAATTCAAACTGGTGCCTTTTGAGTTTTAGTGACGATATGGGTCTTCTTAAAGGGCGTCAGTTGAAGCGACTTGTCCCATCACTTTGCGACACGATATGGGTCTTCTTAAAGGTGGAATATGTTTTAATTGATTAATACCAATTTTTGACTTAATCAATATTAACAACTTTACCCCATATTAGCAAGCAAACAATAAATAGCAAATTTGTGGAAAAATAAAAAAAAGCACAAAGATTGATTTATGTGAGAAACCCTCCAACTGGACAAAACTCACGGGCTATTATTCTAGCCACACACGGTTCTCAAATCCACTATTTGAATGAAAGTTTACAACCTAGGTTGACCTTTAGTCACACCATTCTTGGTCACTAACCCTTTCACTCAACCGAACGAGCTTTTAATAGTGATTCTAGAGCAATTGCTTGTGCACTAATCCACTTAGTCACAAGGCTTAGCAATCCATGAAGAGATAAAACAATCTATGTAAATATATAGCAATATGGCTTAACAATCCATAAAGAGATAAAACAATCTATGTAAATATATGACAATATTCTAATATGCAATTAATGCTAGACTACACTAAATGCTTATCTAGGAATTCAAGATGGCAACAAACAACAATTCTAGATATTAAAGTCTAAATGCAAAGCAAGAAGATTTAACTATAGGGCAAAATGGTCCTAAATCCTAGCTATCAATGAAATACTAATCTCAACCAACACAAAAAGACTCAAACATATTGAAAACAATATTAAGCAACGAGTAATGCATTTAATCAACAAAATAAATGCTAATCTTAGGCAAATATGAACACAAATAAGTGAAACAAAAGTTCTAGGGCATGTTCAAATTACTTAGTTAATGAAAGCAAGAAGAACCCATGATGAGATGATGCTAGAAGCTCATGAGAATGTGTTTGGTTGAGTAAAGATTGATTCTTGGGAGTCTCTCTCTCATGAAAAACACTTGGTCTTTCGAAAATAGGATTTAGGACTCTTAAAAATGAACTAGAGAGAACACAATGCATATATATATATATATATATATATATATATATGAGGTCAAATCAAAACTGCATCATTTCGAAAAAATTGCCCTGACCATTGTACACCCGCTGTACGTACAGCGGGTCACCTGGGAATTGAAGAACAAAACCCAGAAAACCGCTGAACGAATAACAGATTACCAACGGGTCACCAACGACCACAATCTAGACATCAAACTGTTGTACATGTGAACAATGATACATTGGAGACTTACCAGCAGAGACATACTGGACAAAAACCGCTGTTCACACGTTGTACGTAGAGCGAGTGAACAACGATACACCAATGGATAAAAATCCAATCAGGTGCCCGCTGTACGAACGGCGAGTGTACAGTGGTGACGTGGCAAAATGCACAAAGCCACTAATAGTCGCTGTTCGAACAGCGCATCAAGGGCGAGTGAACATCGACCTTAACTAAAAATGTAACCTAATGCCTAAAAAGACATTCCAGTAAATTACACAAGATGCAAGGAATTAAAGCATGCATGCAGAGAGTTATGACATAAGAATGCACCTAAATGAAACACATAAAGTATAAGAAATATGAGAATGCATGAGATGTGTGTGTACAACTAGATCTCTTCAAAGAATTAAGCACAAGTGATATACCTTTGAAGTGCTCTTGATCTTGAGGTCTTGAGTATGCCTAGACTACCCTTACAATTTGCCCCAACGTGGTTTGTCAACGAAATAAGCTTATCATAAAATTGAGGAACTTACAATTTCCCCCTTTGGTTATGTCGTGACAAAACCACCGCTCACAATTCATACTCACAAAAAAAAAAAAAAATAGAGGTCAACAAAAGTTATTCTACAATACAAAGAGATACCTAAATTCTAAATCTTCAAGTTTTCGATTCCTTGTAGAATTTGCAACCCTACAAAACAAGATAACTACACTTTCCAAGACAAGTGTATGTGAGGTGATCAAGTGAAATAGAAGGATACATGCATTTGCAATAAAGAAACCAAACAACATGCAATGAAGTGCTATGCAAATGCTCCCTCTAAATGGGTTACTCCCCCTCAAGGCATAATTCTCCCCTAATATGCAACTCCCAAACTACCAACAAACAACTCCCTTTTTCTTATGAGATAGGCAAATGAGTATTCCCTAATAGGCCACTTTAGCAAAGAGAGTTATTGGCACACATGATATTTGCATAATCATATAGAAGAACTTTATGCAACTTAATTAATTAAGAGAGAATCAATGAGTTTTATTTTAAAAGAAATGTGTGAGATTTTTGCTTTAGCGGCAAGCCATATAACATCAAGGTTCAAGTATGGTATTTAGCAAAGTAAACATCAAAAGAGTTTCCAAAAGAAGTCAAACCAATTCGTACCCTTTTGTCATAAGCAAACAAGATATAGTTTTCAAGATTTTAAACACACAAACAACTATGTCAATCCTTAAGGGCCAAACAAGACATTAATATATAATCCTTATTGATTGAATGGATATGAAATCCTTATTGGTTGTTGTCTTGTTCAAACCATTAAGAAGAGAGACAAGACTCACTTTGGATGAAACATCCTTATTGATTGAATGGATACAAGATCCTTATTGAGTGAAGTCTTGTCAATTGCATTCACACACATTTGCATTCAAGTTTAAGCAATTCAAAGATACCATGCATATCAATTTAAGCATGCCATTAATCAAGTTCACATGTCATAGAGATAAATTATTGGCCATTCAAATATACTTCCCAATCAATTCTCCTAGTCCAAAAATGCATGTTTGAATATAAAAGTGACATGGTTTGCAAGCAAAGCACATGCATACTTATTGAATAAAAACAACATATAAGAATATATGTCCAATCAAATTCTCAAGCAATTAATGAAGAAACATAAAGTTGGTCAAATTTTTGCTCATATCAACAATGCAAGTTAGTTCTCTTTGCTTGAGCTCCCCACATATGGTCAATTACCGACCAAGTCAATGGGAGGCATGATCCCCTACAGACCTACCAACTCCATTGGACCTGGTTGTATCTATAGGTGACATGTTAGCACAATAACATGCGAGTTCATCTTTTCTAATCCATTTAGGTGACACATTTTCATTCCTAGTGGTCATAGTCAACATGTTACTTGATTTCCTAGGATCATTGACTATAGACTTCCTAGGCACATGCATATTGGCTCTTCTAAGTCTTCAAATTCTTGGGGTACTCTATTGAGCCTTGGGCTTGGGCACACTACTTCTATCTTCGGCGGTCATGGTTAGTGGTTTGTATCCATCTTCAATAGCCATCCAAACTCTACCATCTATCACCGATAGGAAGGACTCTATCTTCCCCTTCCATGAGGAGTAATTATCCCCCTTAAGCAGTAGCGGTCTCACGCTCGACGCTCCCTTTTACTCACCCCAAATTCACTCATAGTGTTTGGATCAATGTATGCTAATGAATGCAACACTTCAAAGTGCAAAAATGCAAGACATACAAACACGAGCAAGGATCATCTAAGTATGTCTAGGAACCCGCTCTGATACTAATTGAAAATAATCTAAGAGTGTCTAAATTAACTTAGAGGGGGAGGGGGTTGAATATGTTTTAATTGATTAATTACCAATTTTTTGACTTAATCAATATTAACAACTTCACCCCATATTAGCAAGCAGTTAATCAATAGCAAATTTGCAGAAAAAAAAACACAACGATAGATTTATGTGAGAAATCCTCCAACTGGGCAAAACTCACGGGCTATCCTTTTAACCACACACGGTCCCCAAATTCACTATTTGAATAAAAGTTTACAACATAGGTTGACCTCTAGTGACACCATTTTTTGTCACTGACCCTTTCACTATACCAAACATGCCTTTAACATTGATTATAGACCAATTGCTTGTGCACTAATCCTCACAAGGCTTAACAATCCATGAAGAGATAAAACAATCTATGTGAATATATGACAATATTCTAATATGCAATTAATGCTAGACTACATTACATGCTTATCTAGGAATTCAAGATGGCAACAAACAACAATCCTAGATATCATAGAGGCAAAATGGTCCTAAATGCTTGCTATAAATGAAATACTAATCTCAACCAACACAAAAGACTCAAAGATATTGAAAACAATATTAAGCAACGAGTCATGCATTTAATCAACAAAATAAATGCTAATCCTAGACAAATATGAACACAAGCAGTGCAACAAAAGTTCTTGGGCATGTTCAAATTACCTAGTCAATGAAAGTAAGAAGAACCCATGATGAGATGATGCTTGAATGATGCTTAAAGCTTATGGGAATGTTTTTGGTTTAGTAAATATTGATTCTTGGGAGTCTCTCTCTCTTGAAAAACAGTTGGTCTATCAAAAATAGGATTTTGGACTCTTAAAAACGAACTAGAGAGAACACAATGTATATATATATATATGAGGTCAAAAAAAAAACTGTATCGTTTAGAAAAAATTACCCTGACCATTGTACACCCGCTGTATGTACAGTGGCTATACAGCGGGTCACCTAGGAATTGTAAAACGAAACCCAGAAAACCGCTATACTAACATCGGATTACTAGCGGGTCACCAACGACCACAATCTGGACATCAAACCGCTATACAAGTGAACAATGATACAATGACGACTTACCAGCGGAGACATATTGGACTAAAACCGCTGTTCACATGCTGTATGTAGGGCGAGTGAACAGCGATACACCAGCGGATAAAAATCCAATCAGGTGCTCGCTGTACGAACGGCGAGTGTACATCGGTGATGTGGCAAAATGCACAAAGCCACTAATAGTCGCTGTTCGAACAACGCATCAAGGGCGAGTGAACAACGACCCTCACTAAAAATTCAACCTAATGCCTAAAATGACATGCCAATAAATTACACAAGATGTAAGGAATTAAAGCATTCATGCAGAGAGTTATAACATGAGAATGCACCTAAAAGAAATAAACAAAGTATAAGAAATATGAGAATGCATGAGATGTGTGTGTCCAACTAGATCTCTTTAAAGAATTAGGCACAAGTGATATACATTAGAAGTGCTCTTGATCTTGAGGTCTTGAGTATGCCTAGACCTGCCCTTACAATTTCCCCTAATGTGGTTTGTCAACGAAATAAACAAATCATAAAATTGAGGAACTTACAGATTGTCATGGTCACCCTGTTTAAGGTAGTTCGATCTCCTCGTGCTTAATTGGGTTTTTCTTAATCGACAACGTTTGGAGCTATGTCCATTCAAAGCGAAGACTTATTGAACCCATCGCTGGCTAGGATGACCGATGACTATCAGGGCGACTAGAGTGAAGTCGACCTTATCTTGTCAGATTCAGGATTTGACTCGGGCCATCATGACAGAGTGACTGTTGCTAGGGCCTCCCGCTGACTCGAGTGTAGGTGAAGTTGGAGTTAATTTAACAAAGACTATGGTGGTGGGTCACTTGGCGACACCTGGTGAGTTAGGTTTTGTTTTTAGTTGTTGTTTTTATTCTAGTTTTGCTCGAGGACTAGCAAAAGATAGGTTTGAGGGTATTTGATTGGTCTATTTCTATACATATTTTAGGTCCCCATTTCCTATTATTTGTGCTTTGTTCTTGAGTGAAATTAGATATTTTATGTGTTTGTTGAGCATTTGTAGGTCACATTTCATATATAAGAGGTGTTGGATGTTATTTTGGAGAAAAGAAGCAAAAAGATGAATTTTGGCTGTGCAGATCACTTATATTTTGGGTCCCATATATCTCATTTCAGTTTGAATTGTGTGTCCTACCACCTATGGATGGAAAGCCCCATAAGTCTAGTTTCCGGCGCATTTTTCGGATCGCAATTCCGATATTCTTAGAAGAAGTTATGCCCAATTTAGTAACCGAAGGTCGAGCTGGAGAAGTGTACTGCGGGCTAGATTGCGGTTTGTGCAATTTCCTATGTTGCGGTCTACGTAGCGGTACATATTAGTACAACACTGCGGTGCTGACCGCGGGTAACCTGTGGAGCGACCTAGGCCACGGTTTTGCCGTACTTTTGGTGGATTCCACTTCAAGTTGGTCAAGAACTGTTCCAAAACTTCCCAAATCAAATTCTAATGACTTTAGAAGACCAAAACATGTTTGGGAAACTTCCTAAACTCAGATTAGGAGTTAATTAACAAGAGAGGAAATCCAATTTAGGAAAGGATTCCAATTCCTTGTTTCATTATACTTTTCCCACTTGATGGATTTCCCAAACCAAAGCAAATTGGGAGTCCACAAGGAATTATCACCTAAATATACTTCATATTCTTTACAATTTAAGAAAAAGAGAGAAGCCAAGGGAGGTCCTAAGCCACTAAGGGGGCCGCCCCCCATCTCACCACCACCATTGTTGCTTTTGGAAGCTTGAAGAAGACATTCATGGGTTTTATCAACTCTTTCTCCTCTTCTTTTAATCTTTTCATGTGTAATTAATTTCATACTAGGGAATCAATGTGAACCTATGTAATGCTCTTGTTTTGATTTAACTCTATGTTTGTTCATCAATTCAAATTGAGATTTATTCAATTCATTATATATCTTATTCTTGACTTGTGTTGATCTATGGAAATTAATTGATGCTTGTCTAGGGTTTTGATAATTTATAAATTGAGATTGTGCTATAGGAATATAGGTAGTCTTAATTACTTTTCAATTTAATGAGTATAATTGTTCTTGACATAGGAATATGCGAGACAATTTTGGTTTACTAATTTTTGCACATAATGGGTTTTTGTCTATTGCTTACCCTTTGGAAAAGGATGAGTAATGGTTGAAAACACGTGGTTAAACCCGAGTAGGAATAACGATAATACCATAATTAAGATAAGAATGAACCCTAATTTGGATTGAATCTTGTTAATGTAGTTAATTGATTGAACATTGAGTATTATAAATGAGGAGCATCGGTTACCTAGTTTTTCTTCTCTTGATCACAAACCATATTTTTTTTAATTGTTCTCTTAGTTTAATTTAATTTAGTTTTAGTCTAATTAATTCTCAAACATTATCTTGGTAACTTTTAATTAATTAGAATTAGAATTAGTTTAATCAATAAATCACTTTTCCTCGTGGGAACGATCCTTATTTGCTGCTGTACTTATCTTCACGATTCATGTACCTGCGAGTGAGTATTTTATAACACGATTTTACAACAATCAAATACCCGTGCACTGAGGTCTTCCAAAATCCATCTTCCGGTGCACGTGTAAGTGCACCGGTAGTGCACGAGTGTCATACCTGTGCATTTTGGCTTTTTCTCCTCATTTTTACACTATTTTGCACCATTTGTCCATTTTGCCCCTATTCATGCATTTTTACCAAAAACCTGCAATTTCTACCAAAAGAGCCAATAAATACACATAAAGCACCCAAGAACGAGGCAAGGGAAATGATATGAGGGCCAAAATGTGTAACATATTTGGTTCGATCAAATACCCCCAAACCAAACCTTTACTCGTCATCGAGCAAACTCAAAACAAAACAACGACACAAGACTCAACAAACATGACTCGATCTAAAACTCTCCTAGACTCGAAAAATAAACAATTCAAATTGCCGCATGTCCAACTGGTGATGGAATGCAAGGATGTGTGATAAAAAGAAGTATACACATACAATATGTTCTAAAGCAACTCGAAGGCACTAAAGGGGAACTCGCACAATCACGAATCCCACACCTAAAAGTGCTCTCGTATCGAGAACTACTCACTCTCACACCTTGAGCATAATTCACTTTGACTCTATCCTCACTTGGAGTCTCTATTTTCTTTCTGCTCGGAGTCCTAAGTTCACACTCAACAAGATATGCAAAGATGGAATTTATGCATAAAAATATAATGCGTTGCATACAAGTAATTGAAAGACCGATAATGTTTGTGAACTTGCCTAGGAAGGATTCACTATGCCACGAACATGGAAGATCAAGCTTCAGCAAACATTCCCAATCAAGACTCATCATTGGATCACAAATGACTTTCCTTTTGGTTGTAATGGGGCCATGGGGTTTAATGTGGTGAACAAAGAAAATAGGAAAATTTTGGAGTTCAAAGATCACTAATCATGTTTACATTTACTCACTCACCCAATACAAAACACTACTTAACATTTACACACTTAGCATCTAGGCATTTAATTAAACACACATTTGTGCTTCCCAATTTTTGTACTTCACATTGTGAGTACTTTACAATTACTTTCAAGGCTCATTTTCTTTTCTCTTTTATTTATTTATTATTATTTTTATTATTCTTTTTTTTTCTCTTTTTTAATTTTTAATTTTTTTTATGCACAATAATATTTAACAATTTGACACTTTGGCTCTAAGTGCAATTTTTGGCAATTTTACATTTTTGAGCCATTTCTTGCACAACTTACAAAATTGCCTAAATACATGCTATTTCAACATTAGAGCCTTACACCTTTCAACCACTTAACACACACACACCACCCACATGATTGGCAATTAAAGGGTTGATTTGTGTTTGGTTTATGGCTATATGGTTTATTGTGGTTCCAAATGAAAAGGTAAGTGTTTGGCCTCAAATTTGGCTATGGATCACACATAAGGGACATGGAATGTGTTTAGGCTTTTTAGGTAGCTAATCACATACACATTGCCTAAGATCATTTCCACAACAAGTCTATCAAGGGAATGAAAGCATCCATCATGCAGTTCACTATGTGTATGATTTGCAATGTATGTTATATGGCATGTGACACGCATATGACGAGAAGAGTGTTTAAAGAATAGAACAATTATTCACTAAATGCGCTTTTTATAGGCTTGTGTTTGTGAACTCACGGGTGTCTCCACTGTTAGAACAAGGTGCAAGAGCACCGAGTCCCCTCAACTTAAGCACAAAAAGGATAGGACTAGCCCATGCCGTGCAAGTGAGACCCTAGAGTGACAACTAGATGCTACACAAGCTCAACAAGCATACACACACTTGTCAAAAGCACACGCTCAAAGCATCACATCCAAGCTATTTAAAGCTCGAAATTTTGGCCAATGCGACGATTTGAAAAATTTGGACCAAAAACACAACAAAAATAAAAAGACTATTCAACAAGGCATCTACACCCCCAAACCAAAACCCAACATTGTCCTCAATGTTGAAGACAAAGGAGCCTGGCCTAGCGGCGCGCACCTAACTAGACTCAAAACACAACCAACCTAGGCATTAATCATGCACAATCAATGCCCAACAAATAAGAAGACACTAAAAGGCTCAATCATAACAGAAAGCATTTAAGTAAACATGGCAATTAAGCTCCTAATTCCACATCAACATTCATTCACAAACTTGTAGGGACGAGTAACTACCCCTAAACCGATTTCAACTATATGTTCAATCCTGTACATGTATAAGCATGTATTCAAAAACTCCCAAACCGAGTTGGGCTATATGAAAATGAAAATGAAAACTTGTAGTTCATGTGCAATATCCACAAGGCCATCGGCCCATCCAAACCCAAAAATGAATGAATCAAGAAATGCAAAATTTGTAGATCAAATTTTTCATCCATTCACACCTATCCACACATTCTTTCTCAAATATATTGAATAAGTATATCCACATTCACCAACTATCCAAACTGTTTATACACATAGATAAAGAAAAATGAAATTCATGAGTATGAGATGAAAAGATTAAACCGAGGTGATTGTTATCTTGCGGTCGCCAAAAATTAGGTTATTGCCCTTTTTATGAGCACTCTTGGCTTGCTTATCCCTCAAAGACTGCGCAAATGGCCGGTGTGTTGAATCCAAGAGATAAAGAACCTAACAATAAACACAATTCATAACCAACAAGATTAACCAATCACATAAAAATATCTCAAACTAAAACATCTCTCAAGCAAAAATAATATCCTTAATCATCCAAACTAAATCATCCTAAACTTATAAGAACTAAACAAGCAAATCAAACTAAAAGCAAAATAAAATGAAAACAAGAAATGTATAAACCTCAATGGGTTGCCTCCCATAAGCGCCTTAGTTATCGTCTTGGCAAGACGTTGTTAGTGTTCTAATTATCACTTATGGTCAAAGATCCAACCCCTTCCAATTTGGCCTCAACACCCATATACTGCTTCAATCTTTGTCCATTCACCTTAAATGTCCAGTCATCCTTCAGGTTTTGTAGTTCCACTACTTGATTAGGCTATACATCAATCACTCGATGTGGTCCTGACCATCTATACTTGAGCTTCCCTGGGAAAAGCCTTAAACGAGACTCATAGAGCAACACAAGCATCCCTGGTTGGAAGTCTGTTCTAATTAACTTTTTGTCATGGATTGTCTTCGTTTTCTCCTTGTAAATTTGTGCACTTTCGTAAGCTTGCAATATGAACTCCTCAAGTTCATTCAACTGTAGGTTTCTTTCTTCACCCACTTTGTCATATTCCCTATGCAAACTCCTAATTGCCCACCATGCACGATATTCCAATTCAACCGTGAGGTGACATACTTTCCCATACACCAATCTGTAAGGACTCATTCCGATGGGGGTCTTATAGGCCGTCCGATATGCCCATAGAGCATCATTCAGTCTTTTTGCCCAATCTTTCTATGCGGACTTTACCGTTTTCTCTAAAATCTGCTTGATGTGCCTGTTGCTTACTTCAACTTGCCCCGATGTCTATTGCTGGTATGGAGTGGCCACCTTGTGACAGACTCTATATTTCTTCATCAGGTTCCTAAAAACCTTGTTGCAAAAATAACTCCCTCCGTCACTGATTATCACTCTTGGAGTTCTGAATCTGGCTAGAATGTTTTCCTTTACAAATTTAACTACCACATTGGAATCATTTGTCCTTGTAGCAACAACTTCAACCTATTTCGAAACATAATCCACTCCTACCAGGATGTAGCTTTTCCCATCTGATGGGGGAAAATGCCCCATGAAATCAATTCCTCATGCGTCAAATACTTCCACCACCAAGATTCCTGACTGATGCATCTCATTTCTTTTCCTAATATTCCTTGTGCGCTGGCACCTATCACATGCCGTACAATATCTGATAGCATCTCTAAACAGGGACTCCCAATAAAATCCTGACTGAATTACCTTAAGTGCGGTCTTCCTAGCCCTAAAATGACCCCCGCACTGCAGCTCATGGCAAAATCTGAGGATATCCTCCTGTTCCGATTCCGAGACACCTTCGGATTACCTGATCATAACCATGTTTAAACAGATATGGATCGTCCCAAAAAAATTGCTTAGCTCTTGCTATGAACCGTTTCTTCCCATGTGAGCCTAACTTTGGTGGGAGAACTCCGTGGGTCAAGTAGTTAGCCAAATCGAAATACCAAGGCTCCTCACTGCAAACTACCCATAACTGCTCATCAGGAAAATCATCTCTCACTGGGACCTCTTCTTCTCCTGATGGACATTCTCGCACCAGTCTACTAAAATGGTCTGCCACCACATTCTCAAACCCTTTCTTATCTTTGATCTCTAAATCAAATTCTTGAAGTAATAAAACCCATTTAATCAACCTAGGTTTAGCATCCTTTTTTCTGCAACAAATATCTGAGAGCTGAATGATCTGAGTATACCACCACTTTGGTGCCCACCAAATATTGTCGGAATTTTTCAAGTGCGAATACTACTGCAAGCAATTCCTTCTCTGTTGTAGAGTAATTCAACTGAGCATCATTCAAAGTCCGTGATGCATAGTACACCACATGAGGGACCTTGTCAACTCTCTGTCCCAAAACTGCACCTATGGCGTAATCGGAAGCATCACACATTAATTCAAAAGGCAGTTCCCAATCAAGTGGTGCTATTATGGGTGCCGTGGTTAATGCCTCCTTCAGTGTTTCAAACGCCACCAAGCACTCCTGGTTCAACTCAAATTCTCTGTCTTTCTGAAGAGGCACACATAGTTGTCTGGAAATTTTGGAGAAATCCCTGATGAATCTTCTGTAAAACTTGGCATGTCCCAGGAAAGATCTAATGTCTTTAACGCTCTGAGGTGGTGGCAAGATTTTGATGACTTCCACTTTCGCTTTGTCTACCTCTATCCCTTTGTGAGAAATGACATGTCCTAAGACAATTCCATGCCATACCATGAAATTGCACTTTTCCCAATTAAGTACCAAATTGTTCTCCGAGCATCTCTCAAGTACCATGGCCAAATTCTGAAGACACAAGCTAAATGAATCTCCATACACTGAAAAATCATCCATAAAAACTTCTATGATTTCCCCAATCATATCTGAGAAGATAGAAGTCATGCATCTTTGAAAAGTTCTCGGGGCATTACAAAGCCCAAATGGCATTCTCCTGTAAGCGTACGTCCCAAATGGGCACGTAAATGTTGTCTTCTCTTGGTCTTCTGGGCTATCGCTATCGCTATCTGATTGTAGCCCGAATACCCGTCTAGAAAACAGTAGAAGCTATGTCCTGCCAATCGTTCCAAAACTTGATCTATGAAAGGCAAAGGGAAATGATCCTTTTTAGTCATGGCATTCAATTTTCTGTAGTTTATGCACACACGCCACCCTATTTGAAGTCTTTGAGCCATCAACTCGTCTCTGTCATTCTTAACCACTGTGACTTCTGAATTCTCAGGTACCACATGAATTGGACTCACCCATTTACTATCAGGGACGGAGTAGATGATCCCTACATCTAATAACTCCAGCATTTCTTTCTTCACTACCTCTTGCATAATAGAATTAAGTCTTCTCTGTTGTTCCCTAGATGGTTTAGAGCCTTCATCTAATGAGATTCTGTGCATGCAGATAGTAGGACTGATTCCTTTTATGTCTTCTATTGCCCATCCAATGGCACTCTTATGCTTCTTCAACACTTCTAGCAGCTCTCTTTCTTGATTGTTATCCAAGTTTGCTGAAACAATTACTGGGTTCTTTTTGTCTTCATCCAAAAACACATATTTTAGATCGGACGGAAGTGGCTTCAACTCGAGAACTTGGGAAGGCCTTCCATGATGCTCAAGATCTCCTACATCTGGTCTCCTTAAGCTGCTCTATAAATCCTCATTTTCCTATTCTGAACTCTTTTCTTGATCTCCAAGGCCCATTTTATCATTAACTTCTATCTTGCCAAACTCTTCTTCCACTACCCCTTCAACTTCTTCATTCAATGCATCCAACATATAATAATCATGAGACCCTTACCGGATAAGAGATAGTCTCAAATATGTTGAACTCCACCGTCTCATCTAATACCTTCATAGTAAGTTTCCCCTTGTGCTTATCTATCACTACTCTGGCTGTCGCCATGAACGGTCGCCCCAAAAGTAGTTTCACGTCCATCTCATCTCGACCTTCATCCATGTCAATGACAACAAAATCTGTTGGAATGATTAATTCTTTAACTTGAATCAACACATCCTCCACAATTCCCTTCGGGTTTCTTGAAGACGAATCTGCTAAAATTAATGACATGCTGGTAGGTCTGAGGTCATTTAGTCCCAACTTCTTGTAAACTGAGAATGGCATCAGGTTTATACTTGCGCCCGATTCCAGCATAGCCTTTTCTTGGTTCACCCCTCCAATGGTGATATTGATGATGAAGCTTCCAGGGTCCTTCAATTGAGGCAATGTCTTCTGAATCACCTGCACTCACATTCATGTTTAACCTTTCTTGCTGCCTTGGCTTAAATCTCTCTTTATCCCTGCTCAATTCTTTGATGAATTTCCCATATGTTGGCATTCGTTGAATCACATCTAACAAAGGCAGATTGATGCTTACCTTTGATAAGATGTCAAAAATGTCTTGGAAGGATTTCTCCGTCTTGGAATCTTTCAACCTCCCAGGAAAAGGAATAGGTGGATTATAGGGGTTGGTTGGCTTATGAAGTTGTTTCCTCGGTTCCACTGGCATATCTTCAATCGTATTTTTATCTTCTACCTCTTTTCAACTGTGTCTTCATCTTGTGTCTTTCCCTTTTCTTCTTCAGTACTCTATTTGTTTCCATCCCTCTGTATACGTCCACTCCTAAGGACTGCCTTTGCTTGCTGTGGTTGACTTGGAAATCTTCCTCTCTATTTTTCTGGCAACATATCGGTTAGTTGTCCGATCTCTCCCTCAAGTCTGTGTATGGCAGCATCAATCTCACTTGATCTTCTATCATTCACCTGCATGTATTCCTCTAACATCCCCTTTGCTGCTTGTTGTGAGGCTATGAAATCCTGTGTCATTTTCTTAGTTGACTGCATGAAACTTCTCATTCCTCATCCAATAACCCATCATCGAATTCACCTATGTCGTAGTAATCTTTGTATGTTTATTGCGATGCTTGCAAGGCTTGTAACGTTCTTTGCTATGACGACATTATATCCTTCTTCATCTGAAAATTGTATCTCATAAATCCCTCATGTCTTCTTCTAGATTTAGAACTTCACCCTCATAACATCCTAGTTGGAACCCTTAATCATGCTCCCAATCCTTATCACCTTGGTCCTCAAATGATCCAAAACTCGTCCTGGATAGTAATCCATGTATCCTGCACAAAATGCATAACACTACACAACACAATCACATAAAACTAACACAACTAAGGTATGCGCAATATTACATAAAATAAAACATAAGTAAAACACAAAATGCAAAACTCTACACTAAAACTGAACCCATCACAACTATGTACGCTGAATCCTCGGCAGCGGCGCCATTTTGATCATGCATTTTTTGTTGTCATGGTATGCAAGATTCAAACAAGATTTATAAAACTCCCAAGATGCATTCAAATAAGTATAAAACTAGTATGTACAAGTATGGGTATCGTTCCACAGACGAGCGATAGTTATGATTAAATTCCTATTCTAATGCTAGCTACAAACAAAATTAAATAAAAATGATTGATGAGAGATAATGAGAGATTAACTAAGAATGCAAAGCTAAATATAATCTAACTAAATGCACTAAGATAGTCAATGTTAATAGATGAATAGATGATAGATGACTAAGGAATTGATGGATTCATTAAAGCAACTTGTGGGCAAGATGAATTCTCATTGATGAACTTGGATCACATGTAACCAAACTAAAGTGTATAGCTTAGTTGTATATCACTCATGAGTTTCCAACCTAGAGTGTATAGTGTTGGCCACCCATGAATGATTGTTCATGAATATGCATCTACTAAAATAAGGGATTAATCTTATATGAAGTTGCTAATCCTAGAGTGTATAGATTTGATGCTTAATCTCTCACAAACAACCAATCCTAGAGTGTATAGTATGATTGCCCATTCAAGATTAAATATAAATTGAGATTTGATAACGCGGATTACACTTGAGGAGTGTACTCATGTGCAATCCTTCTGTCCAATTAAGCTTTAGAGAATCAAATAGAGTGTATATCTAATTCTCTACTCAAATAATTTCTTGAACAAATTGTTAAGAGATGAGTGTACAATCAAAACAATTCATCTTTGAAAACTATTAAAACATTGAATGAAACATATTTAGTAGATTGATATATTTATAAAAATAGAGTTCCTTACAATACCCACAATTTACATAAGAATCACATCAACCCCTTAGTGGGTTTTAGCTACTTATGACAATTGAAATATAAAGATAGAAATGAGGGAAAGAGAAGGGACCTATGTAGAACCTTCTTTCTTCTAGCCTAAGTCCACCTCCAATGTCCTTGAGAGTAGCAATTGATGAAGATGATGATGAGTGTTTGATGATCTTTTGAAAAGAATGGGTATGAGATTTAGAGAGAGAAAGTATGGAGAGAATGGGTATGTGATGTGTATGGTCGGCTCCCTTTTCAAATTAGAACTGGTCCCTTATATACCTCCTCCAAAAATAGGTCAAAATGCTGATGTGGCGAGCTGGAAATCATGTATAGCACGAGTATAGAACATGTAAGACACCCATGTAGTTACCCGTACAGTCTTCAACTTCTTCCCGATTTGTGCAATGTGCATGGGTGGATGCACGAGTGAATCACCCTTGCAATACCCGTGCATTTGAGTTTGGTCCGAGGCTATACAATTTGGCTTAGTGGGCTGCACGGGTAATACCCGTGCAGTTACCCGTGCACTGAGGTCTTCCAAAATCCATCTTCTGGTGCACGGGTAAGTGCACGGGTAGTGCACGAGTGTCATACCCGTGCACTTTGGCTTTTTCTCCTCATTTTACACTATTTTACACCATTTGTCCATTTTGCCCCTCTTCATGCCTTTTTACCAAAAACCTGCAATTTCTACCAAAAGAGCCAATAATTACATATAAAAGCACCCAAGAACGAGACAAGGGAAAGGATATGAGGGCCAAAATGTGTAACATATTTGGTTTGATTAACGCTTGAGTTGTATTTTAGACCATGCATGTCAAGAAGTCTAGAAATAACATATCTTCAATATGTGTAATGCACAATGTTTGGATTTGGGTATTTAATCTGCAAATTTGATTTCCAGTTTGCTTGTTTTCATATACAGGTTTATGCAACTCAACTGTACAATTCTGAAATATATGTTGTTTATTAAGTGAGAAAACCCAAAATCTAACTTTGTCCCACATACCAATGTAAATAATTGTTATAAATATTTAATACTATATATATATATATGTTAAAAAAGGTTAATTGCAGTAACATACCCTTAGTTTATTGAATCTAGTAAGATTTTTAAAAGATACCCGAAATTAACACAAACAACCCCTGTTGTCAAAGTTAGCCCGTTAGTACTTAATGTGGGAATGTGGGGAGGGTAAGTTGGTCATCTCATTTATCGAATAAATCTAATAATCTAAAACAGCCCCTAAATTAAATATAATAATACACCTAAACTTTCTAATATTAGAAATCAACCCATCCATCAAAAAATCCCACAAACCTGTATAAGATGTTTCTGGCAGTGGAGATCACCCCTGGTGATCATATATTCAAACACAAACCCATATTCTACAATCTCAAACACATATTCTAACACAAATCCATATTTTTTGAAAGTCATATCCATATTCTACAATCTCAAACATAGATTCAAACACAAATCCATCTTCAATCTCGAACACAGATTCAAATAGAAATCCATCATATATTTTTTAGGTCAAATCCATCTTCTATAATCTCAAACATTGATTCAAACACGAATCCATCTTCTTATTTTTTTTGAAAGTTAAATTCGTCTTCTAAAATCTCAAACACAAATCCTTCTTCAATCTCAAACACAAAAAAAAGTTGTCGCTAATCGCGGAATTTCTAACCAACGGACACTAAAGTGAGCATTTCTCCCTCCACAGAACTCGGATTTGTGAACCGAAAAAACCACTGGAAACTAGACATACAAGGCTTTCATCTTGAAGAACTTTGGGATGTTCGAAAGCTTGCCAATCACTATCACCTAAGCTACCCGTTACATAATAATCTCAATGTGGTTTTGACAAAGAAATAATGCTAACCAAAAACTAAGAAACTTACAATCTCTACATTTGGCTATTTCGGGACAAAATCACAACTTACGAATAATCCTCACATAAACAGAAATTAAGCTATGTTCAACAAATGTTCTTAATATTTCAAGAGTTACAAAACCAAATAAAGTCTTCAAATCTTCAATCTCTTGTAGACAAATTACATCTTGCAAAAACATAGCGAACTACACTTTCCAATAATCAAGTGTATGTGAGGTGAACAAAAATAATATAGCATTTTCACAAAAGAATAAAATGTTCTCCCTTAATGAAAAACTCCTCCTATTTTTTATAAATACTACTCCCCCTTTTTGTCATGATATAGGCAAAGGCAAAAAGAGTAACACACATGATATACCATATGAATAAAACAACACATAGTAACCATAATACTCAAGCAATAAAACAAATCTCCTTCCTAGAGCTCCCTATAAAGGGTCAATTCCAAACATATCAAGGGCTTCATGCAAAGACCAATAGATTTACTAAGTCATCTAAACCTAATAGCATCCAATGGTTTCTTAAAAATATCCGCTAGTTGATCATTTGTACATATATGCTCAAGTACAATGCTCATTGTTTTCAACTAGTTCACGAATGAAATGATGTTGAATAACTATATGCTTTGTCCTAGAATGTTGTACAGGGTTTTTAGAAATGTTTATAGCACTCATGTTATCCTAAAAGAGAGTAAGAGTATCTGACTCAAAATCATAATCCGCTAGTATGTCTCATCCAAAGGAGTTGTGTGCAAGCACTTCCCGCGGCTATATATTCGGCC
The DNA here is from genome assembly GCA_033220585.1 of Dipteronia sinensis. NCBI lineage: Eukaryota > Viridiplantae > Streptophyta > Magnoliopsida > Sapindales > Sapindaceae > Dipteronia > Dipteronia sinensis. The sequence goes on from CM065642.1 coordinate 42,603,860, forward strand.
TCAGCTGTGGACAAAGAGATCGAGTTTTACTTCTTCAAACCAAGATACGAGATTGTTCCTTAGGAAAAAGCACCCACCGAATGTGCTTTTCCTATCATCACAATTACCTGTCCAATCTACATCAGTAAAACCTATTAAACTAGGATTAGTGTCAAAAGAGTATCATATCCCTTGATTGGATGTTCCATTCACAAACCGTATGATCCTTTTTACAGCCGAGAGATGAGAATCCTTAGGATCCGCTTGGTACATAGCACACACACCCACACTAAAGGTTATATCGGGCCTACTTGCGATCAAGTAAAGCAAGCTACCAATAATATCATGATACAAGCTTTGATCAACACTTTTTCCAATAGCATCCTTGCTAAGCTTTAAAGTGGTGGTCATAGGGGTGTCACAATGTTTGGCATTTTCAAGATCAAACTTCTTCACTAGGTTCTTAGCATGTTTGGATTGTTAAATGAAAATTCCATCATGCATTTGCATAATTTGCAAACCTATGAAGTAATTTAGTTCTCCAACCATAATCATCTCAAACTCTTGAGACATGACATCAACAAATTGTTGGACTTTAGACTTGTTGGTAGAACAAAACACAATACCATCAACATATATTTGAGAAATAAAAAGCTCATCTTTGTTACCCTTGATGAAAAGAATTGTGTTAACACTACCTCTTGAATAGTCATTGTCAATAAGAAATTGGGTGAGACGCTCATACCAAGCTCTCGGTGCTTGCTTTAACCCATATAAAGCCTTTTTGAGGCGATAGACATAGCCATGGTGATGTGGATCTACAGACCCCTTGAGTTGCTCAACAAACACTTCCTCTTGCAATAACCTATTGAGGAAAGCACTCTTAACATCCATTTGATACAATTAAAACTTGCAAACACAAAAAAATGGATAAGAGTAGTCTTATAGACTTAATACGGGCAATAGGAGCAAAATTTTCTGATCATACTATTTTTTTTTTTACCTATTTTAGGGTCCCCATTACCTATCATTTGTTCTCGTTTTCGAGCGTATTTTTGTATATAAGGTTTTGAGCTTAAAGTTTAGATTGAGAGGCAAAATGTGCAAAAAAAGAGAATAAAATAGAAAGTATGCAGAGTTGCTGTGCCTTACCGTTGGTACAAACCGCGACACGATCTAAGCCCAGCTGTGGCCAAGCAAATCCGGATGTTTCCATGGTTGATCCTTTTTCAAGTAAGACTGCAACACTGAGACCGTGTGTATGAACCCTTCTGTGTTTTCCAGCAGTTGAAGGGCTGAAATGGTATGGGTATATGCAAAACATCCGACTTGTGGGAGCCAAAACTCCCTCATCAGATCGAACCACGTTGACAACTATATATATTCGGAAAGGTACAGAAGTCTAGTTTCTAGAACTTTATACGGATTGTGATTCTGACTAATTTAGAAGAAGTTGTGCCCAATTGAGTAACTGGTGCGTAGAGTGGAAATGGCATTCGACATGCCATTCAGCTGACAAACAAACCGTCGTTTTGACCGCCAAATAAGGATAGTAACTTTCAACAACATTTTGGCGGGCAATTCGTCTACCACCATGGCCGCTGTTTTGACCGCCAAATTGCATCTGGAGGTCGGGTTTGCTCTAAATTGAGGGGTTGTTTCGTCCCTTCACTACCATTTCATACCCTAACCTCCCAACACTTTATAAACACATTTTCCTCTCTTTTCTTCAGAATACACATCATTCCTTCATTTCTTCATCTTCTTCTTCATTTTCTCTAAATTGAGGGGTTGTTTCGTCCCTTCACTACCATTTCATACCCTAACCTCCCAACACTTTATAAACACATTTTCCTCTCTTTTCTTCAGAATACACATCATTCCTTCATTTCTTCATCTTCTTCTTCATTTTCTAAGAGAGAGAGAGAGAGAGAGAGAGAAGCTTCTAAGAGCATCCATGGAGGTTTTCCTCCATGTATGTCTCTCCCATACCATTTCTACCCATCACCCATCATGTTTAAGAGTAGATTACATAGAGATATGAGTGATCTATGACCAATTTCGAGCTAGGCAAGGGAAATGAGCTCTTGGAAGGATTTCTTCAAGGTTTGTATTTCTATTAACTCATCTCTTTATATTTCTTGTTTTCTTAATTTTGTAATCCCCACTTAGGAATATTAGTAAACCTAATTTGTGCTCAATAAATGTGTGGTTGTTTTTATATCCAATTTGTGTTTTGATTCATTCTTGTGATTATTGAATATATCTAATTGCATGTAAACCTAATTGTATGTAAACCTAATTGCATGTGTATGGATGGGTTTGAGTGAATTATAGTTAGGGTTATTCCTTTGGAAGGGCTATTTCGGGCATAGTCGGGGCTAATTAGATAGGAAGAATGAATGAACCTATTAATTGCCATATTAGAAGAGGTTTGGTTCATTGTTCTTGTTATGAATTGGCCTTTGACTACTTCTCACGCTAGGTGCTCTAGGTGAGCTGTGGTTGGAGATACAATAATTGGACTTTGGATATCTCTCACGCTAGGGGCTCTAGGTGAGTTATGGTCGGTGAACAATTACTCTTTCCACATTCATTACACCTAACGTTGCAATTTTACATTACCAAGTTAGTATTGGGGCTCAATCTAGCTTTGGTTTGTAGAATCGGTTCACAATTGTTGGTTGCAGTTTCATGTTTGAGAGGCTCTCAACACACTCTTCAACCATTAGCTCTATGACTGGGTATAAATCGGATTGAGGCAAGAACAAACCCTTAACTTAAATTGGATGAACTTAATTGTCCTAACAACCCACTTGTGTGCACTTATGTATGGTGAACTTGTTGACTCTTGTGTGACCACTTTCATGCATCTCTCCAAACCATCTTTATTTTCGTAACTTAGGGTGTTTACCTTTAGGAGTAGGTTAACTTAGTTTAGGAGTAGATTAATTTAGCAAGGCAAACACCCGGTTACATTTTTACCCTTAGTTTTAGGATATTTTTATTTTCATTCTTTTCATTTCCATTCCTGCACACACAACGCCTCACACACCATTCTCCCTACATCTACATTCTTATTTACATGTTTTCAATAAACACTAAAACTTGAGACGGTTGACGGATCACACCTCCCTGCGGAACGATACCATCATTTACGCTTTATCAGTCTTTCGCTAGTTAGAGCACATTGCATAAGAACTTTTAATATAAATAACTTTTTGAAATCGCGATTTGGTAACGACACAAAAAATGTGTATCAAAAATGGTGCCGTTGCCGGGGAAGTGCCTATTCGTTGATTGTTTCTTGTTTTAGATTAGGTTCTATGAATGTTTAGATTTAATTGCTTTGCAATATGTATATGTTTTTGTTTAGGATTTTTGTTTTCTTTTATTAATTTTCTTTTTGTTTATGCGTTTAATGTTATTTGAGTTGTGTTTTGCAAGGAAAGGAAATTTCAGATCAGTGGACCGCACAACTCTTGGAACATCAAAAGTGTGCGCTTATCGCACCCAATGATGGTGTAAAATCGTGTTATAAAATACTCACTCCCAAGTGCACGAATCGTGAAGATAAGTACATCGACAAGTAAGAATCGTTCCCACGAGGAAAAGTAATTTATTAATTAAAAATAATTCTAATTAAAGTTAAATTAAAGTAACCAAAAGATTTGTTGATGATTGAATTAAACTAAAAAACTAAGTTAAATTAAGCTAAAGAAAACAATTAAAAAGAATTGGTTATGATCAATGGGAAGAAAACACTAGGTCATCAATGATCCCTAATTATGAACACTCGATGTATGGAATTAGTTTGTAAACAAGATTAAACCAATTTAAGGGTTCATTCTTTATCTTTAATATGACTATTACCGTATGATCGCGGGATGAGTCATGTATTCCCAATTATTATTCACCCTTGGTCTATGGTGTGAACATCGATCGGAAACCCTTTAAGCACAAGAAATAAGAACCAAATTCTATACTTGCTTGGCCTATGCTAAAGATAAAATTCATTCATTCAAAAGAGTATTAATCAAGATTAGGTTTGGTTTATACTCTAACCCTAATTCTCAGATAGTCTTAACTCTAAAATCATACCAAATAATCATCCACCCTTGGTCTATGGTGTGAATAATTATTAAACTAATGAGGATTAAGTAGTCAAGCACAATGAATAAATCAAGAATTAAATTGATGAAATAATAATTAATCTATTCTTGAGCATTCACAAAAGGTTCACATTGATTCCCTAGTTATGAGATTAGTTACACATTATGGAAAAAGAAAAGAAAAGAGATTGAGTAGAGAAAACCCGAGATGATCATCAAAGAGCTCCTCCAATTCTTTTTCGTCTTCTTCTACAATGGATAAATGGGTCTTGAGATGATGTGTGGTGATGGAGTGATAGGGAGCGGAACTCTTTTCTTCAAGAAACTCATGATATTTATAGGTGATAATTCCTTGTGAACTCCCAATTTACTTTGTTGTGGGAAACTCACAAAGTAGGAAAGTAGAATGAGAGAAGGAATTGGAATCTTTTCCTAAATTGGATTTCCTTTCTTGATAATTGTCTCCTAATTTGAGTTTAGAAAGTTTCCCAAACATGTTTTGGTCTTCTAAAATCATTAGAATTTGATTTGGGAAGTTTTGGAACAATTCTGGACTAATTCGGAATGGAAGGAGCCAAAAATACGTCAAAACTGTGGCCTAGGTCGCTCCGGAGTCATCCACGGTCAGTATAGCGGTGTTGTTCTATTTTTTACCGCTACGTAGACCGCTACATAGGCTGCTGCACAAATCGCGGTCTAGCCTGCGGTAGACTTCTCCAGCTCGACCTTTGGTTACTAAATTGAGCATAACGTTTTCTAGGAATATCGGAATTGAGATCCGAAAAGTGCACCAGGAAACTAGACGTCCGGGGCTATCCATCCATAGGTAGTAGGACACATAATTCAATCGGAGCTGAGAGATATGGTCCCCGCAATATGAGTGATCTGCACAGCCCACAATTCATCTTTTTGTTCATTTTCTCCAAAATAACTTCTAACACCTCTTCCATGGAATGTGACCTACAAATGCTCAATAAACACATAAAATACCTAATTTCACCCAAGAACAAAGTAAAAATAATAGGAACTAATATATATAGATAAAATTAGACCGATCAAATACCCCCAAACCTATCTTTTGCTAGTCCTCGAGCAAAACTAGAATAAAAACAAAAACTAAAAACAAACAAAATAAAATAAATAAAATAAAAATAAACTAAGCCAATTTCGTAGGGAACATGATAGCATTGAGCGTATGCTGAAAGCATTTAAACCTCTAGGTGTCCCTAGTAGGAGGAGTTTTGTCTCCTGAGGGTTTACAGCTATGCTACCCACAAACACATTTCTGCGAAAAACCAAAAACAAATCAAGATGCAAACTCACATGTACCATTCAAAACCAATGCATGTTAGAGCCACTGGATAAAGACTAAAATTATGCCACAAATTTGAATGCACTACTTTGTTTTAATGAAAAGCCCATACTTAAGACACTCTAGTTTCAAAAACACATTCGTCAAATGCCATAGATATAATTCGCCTCGACTCTAATTCTCACAAGATGTCACTTTTTAATTCACACAGAACCTAGGCAAATACCCTCATCAAGCATATGCGAATGAAGTAGTGCACAAGAAATTTCAAATTATAATCGCAAATGAATATATAATAAAAAGAATGCTTAATTTGTAAGCAAAAGATCTCATGAACGGAATCAGACATTAAGAACAAGATATAGCACATATTTATCTTTACTCTCGAGCTAGCATTTCCAAAAGATCAATTAGGTCTTTCTTTGGTTGTATCAGGGCCATTGGGTGAAGGTTTAAGAAAGGAATGGAAAAGGATAGCAAACAAACCTAGGATCATATTGAGAAATTCTTTGGCAATCTTCATACTCGGCCGAATTTCTTCGAATTCTTCATCCCACTTGCATCTAGGCTTCTTGAACAATTTTCGTTCATCCTCCTTCTTGAGTTGACTTTGATTTTTCATCACTTCATTGTAAAGCTCAATTCCTTTTCACTTACTTTTATTTGATTCATCATCTTATTCATTTATCTTTTTTTTTCAATATATATATATTTTGATTTTTTTTTGAGATGAGATTTTGTACATCAATTACATAATTCTTTCAAAACTTTCTTTGCATTAAATCTTCTTGCTTTGCCTTGGTACATGCACTTTACGAGTCACCCATTTCGAACTCTCTTCAATCATCTTCATCACCTCAATATGATCCCAAGCTATAAGGTATGGCTAAATTATGACTCATTGGGGATAAGTTAATGTGGGTGATGAAAGAAAAAGGCTTATAGTGTTTGGCTTCAAAATTGGCTATGGAGCACACACATATAAGTAGGAAATATTTAAGGCCTTTTAAGTAGTTCAAGCACACATTGCCTATATCACTTCTAATGGTTCAACTAAAACAAGAGCAAAGTTCACATGTGATATCTTTTATGTTAATTGTTCGGTAAGATCCAATGCATAACCTATTGAGATCAATTCTAATGCTAAGAACCTAATAAGTGTTTAGGAGTAGAAACAAAAGAACCCTCTATAATGATATTTATGTACGGTTTTTGGCTTAGTGAACTCACAATGGTAGTCTCCACTATTAATCATGGTAATTCAGCTAAGCATCTTATCCATGATCACATTAAGAACATGTCATAAATTTTGAAAAATGCAATGCAATACTCGAAGTGGCAAGACATTAGTCTGAACTCAGTGATTAAAGCATATATTATGGCTCTTAAAGCACACAAAAGAAGCATCTCAACATGGAGGACAAAAATTTAAAACTGGTGACTTTTGAAATTGACGTATGTCTGTTCTGTAATGTATATCTCTCAAAATACTCAATAAAAGTTAACCAAATTTTAACACAAGAAAATAAACATGAACATTCACACTTTTCATTTAGAAAACATCTCAAAATTCGAATCAGAAAAGTGAGAAAACAGAAGGCGAAAAACATTCACGTGCAGAATTTCAAAAATAGAACATTGCCCATGACCTTTGGTCGAAGAAACGATCATAACTTTTAAACCACCATCCATAATTTTTACGTTCTTTATACCATTGGATTCATATTGAAAAAACGAAGAATGCAACGTGGATGGAAAATTTATTTCCTCACCAATGAATACAGTTTTAACAAAACGTTTGCCTCACAAATTTCAAAACAGGTCACTTTTTCACAGATTTCAACAAATGGCTCAAAAAAAAAATACAAAAATAAAAAAATAAAAAAAACACGAAGTAAAAATAAAATAAAATAAACACGAATTCATACCCCCAAACCTAAACCCAACATTGTCCTCAATGTTGAAGTTGAAGTACAAGACAAATAGATAAAGATTCGGCAATGCAACACATAACATAAACATGAAATAGGAAAATAGAAAGAGAATCATACCTTAGCTTAAACGAGAATAATGGAAATTGAGAGAAGAGTGATAAGAGATAATGAGAAGAGAATTGAGTACCTGCTGTTTCTTAAATAGGGACACAAATTTGTGCCCTACTGCGGTCTGGGTCACTTACCTGGGTCGCGGTCTATGCAACGTTATTGCATAAAGCTGCGTACCTGAACCTACAAAAAGCACTGTTTCATTTAATGGCCCACTTGTGTAGACATGTGCTTGTAAAGCGGCACACCAAGCAGTGTTTTCCAGTTTTGTCATGCTTTGAAGACCGTGGTGGGAACAGGTTGCCCTTGGCACGGACTACCCATCGGTAAACTCTAGAATGGTCATGCTTCCCATACCGCGGTGTAGGCAGAGTGCTTAAGGAGTGGTACATGCCGCGGTGTACTTCAGTTTATACATGCTACAAAAACCGCGGTGCAGACCTGATGCCTAGGAAGTGGTACCTGCAGCGGTGTAGTACTCCAGAATGTATAATCTTTAGCTTTCAGACCTGATCTGCCCAACTCAGAGATGCACACATTAAAAAGCATCTGTTATAATTATCATATCTAAAATTTTCGACACCCCCAAAACTAAATTAAACATCATTTTTCAATAAAGTTTGAAACTAAAATAAAACAATATTCAATTCTAGCTAAAGGGTATTCGAGACTTACACTAATTAATGACTCAAAATTAAAAATTAAAATTCAAAGAAAAGAAAAGAAAATTGTACCTGGGTGGGTTGCCTTCCACCAAACGCTTTATTTAACGTCTAGGCGAGACACATGAGAGCACTACGGCTCTTGAAGCTTAATTGATTTCACTATCCTCGAGTTATCCTCTACCTGTGGTGAAGTAACAACTACGTACTCATCGCCACATTTCTTTAACCAAATAGTTCCACTATGCTCAACTTCTCCGAGCATGTCTTTTCGGATCCATACTTGCCTTACCCGGTTACTCCCACGTTTGCATTGTTTGAGATACTCATAGCACCTTGGTCGAATGTGAACGAACAAATCTATGAAAGTTACCTTCTTGGTGGCTATGATTCATTGGAAGAGCTCGCTTTCTTCTATTTCTTCTTATTTTCCTTTTTAGTTTGGATTCGACCCTTTGAATGATGGAATCACTTGACTTGGCGGGCAATGACTTGATCTCTTGCCCAGCCTTTGCAAAATTTGCAATGATTTCAAGTTCTTTATTCTTCATGATCTCTAAGACTTTCTCCCTTTGTTTAATCTCAGCCTTCATTAGCCTCATCCGGTGAGCAAACTCATCTTTGAGCTCTTCCACCTATTGGGAAAATTCTGCAAACTTTTTCAACGAAGACTCTTTTTCTTCAATTAGCTCATTGATCTTTGTTGTCAAGTCAGAATTGAGAGCGACAACCATCTGTTTGTCTTCTTTTAGTTGCTCAATCATATTCTCATAACTTGAGCGATCACGTTGGAGAGGTGAGATCTTGCTTCTTTTGCCATTTTGAATATCTGTGAGAGTGGGAGTTGATTCTAGACAAACTCTTGGATTTTTTACTTACACGTTGAAACAATCAAGAGCACCTACAGAATGCCGCATGGATTCAAAAACATCAACATCGATTGTCTCATCAAATACTGTCATGGACACCTTGCCATTGTGCACATCGATGATAGCCTTTGCGGTTGACATAAATGGTTTTCCGAGCAGAATTGGTAAGTCCTTTGCACTAGTGCCTTCTTCTTCCATATCCAATACGATAAAATCTGCAGGTATAATGAGCTTGCCAACCTGGACCAGAACATTTTCCACAATTCCACAAGGATACCTTATGGAGTGATCGGTAAGTAAAAGCTCCATGTTGATTGGTTTAAGGTCACTCAACCCCATCTCCTTGTTCATGGCATAGGGTATCAAATTAATGCTTGCCCCTAGATCCAGTGTGGCTCTCTCCTTTCTTGTTTCTCCCACAGTGAGAGTGATATTGAAACTTCTAGGATCCTTAAGTTTCAGAGGATATCTTTTTTAGAGTACTGCACTTACCTCATATGGAACTAGCACTGTCTCATGAGAATCAGTTTTCCTATTTCTTGAATTTAGCTCCTTAAAATACTTTGCATATGCTGGCATCTTCTGGATTACTTTCATGGTTTGCAAACTAACATTGTCCTTTGACAAAATGTTGTAGATCTCCTTGAATGATTGGTTGATCTTATTCTTTTGAACTCTGGCCGGAAAAGGAACTGGGGGTACATAAGGATAAGGACGGGATTTCAGAACAAGAAGAGGAGGATTTAGGAGACAGTTTAGAAGGGGTAGATGAAGAAGAACTTGAGCAACATGAGACGCCTCAGCAGATACTCGAGTTAAAGCCACTACCGTCAGACCTAAAGTATGTATTTTTGGATGAGGACAAGAAGAGTCTAGTGATTATTGCAACAAATCTAGATGACAATCAAGAAAGAGAGTTGCTTGAAGTGTTGAGGAAGTATAAGAATGCCATTGGATGGACAATAGAAGACATAAGGGGGATCAGTCCTACTATCTGCATGCACCGAATTTTACTAGAGGAAGGATAAAGCCATCCAGAGAACCACAGAGGAGACTAAACCCCATTATGCAAGAAGTTATGAAAAAAGAGATCCTTAAGCTATTAGATGTATGAATCATCTATTCCATCCTTGATAGCAAATGGGTGAGCCCAATTCATGTGGTGCCTAAAAAGTCAGGAGTCACAATAATTAAGAATGAAAGAGACGAGTTGGTTGGCCAGAGGCTTCAAACGGGGTGGCCTGTGTGCATAGATTATAGGAAACTGAATGCCATGACCAAAAAGAACCATTTTCCTTTGCCCTTTATAGATCAAGTTTTTGAACGATTAGCAGGACACAGTTTCTACTGTTTCTTAGACTGGTATTCAGGCTAGAATCAGATAGTGATGGCTTTGGAAGACCAAGAGAAGACAACATTTACGTGCTCATTCGGGACATACGCTTACAGAAGAATGACATTTGGGCTTTGTAATGCCCCAGGAACTTTTCAAAGGTGCATGACTTCCATCTTCTCAGATATGATCTGGGAAATCATAGAAGTTTTTATGGATGATTTCTCGATTTACAGAGATTCTTTCAGTTTGTGTCTTCAGAATTTGGCCATGGTACTTGAAAGATGCAAAGAAAACAATTTGGTACTCAACTGGAAAAAATGCCATTTCATGGTACGACATGGGATTGTCTTAGGGCATGTCATTTCTCACAAAGGGATATAAATGGACAAGGCGAAAGTGGAAGTTATCTAAAGCTTACCACCATATCAGAGCGTGAAAGATATCAGATCCTTCCTTGGTCATGCTGAGTTTTATAAGAGGTTCATCAAGGATTTCTCAAAGTGGGTAGAAGCAGTGGCCACAAGGACGAACAATAGCAATGAGGTGGTTAAGTTCGTAAAAGAAAATATCTTGGCTCGGTTTGGGACTCCACGGGTTATAATCAGTGATAGGGGTAGCCATTTTTGTAACAAAATTTTTGGCAATCTAATGAAGAAGTATGGAGTCTGTCACAAAGTAGCCACACCATACCACCCACAAACCTCGGGACAAGTAGAAGTAAGCAACATGCATATCAAGCAAATCTTAGAAAAAACAGTCAATTCCTCGAGGAAATATTGTGTAGACAAATTAAATGATGCTCTTTGGGCATATAGGACATCGTACAAAACTCCCATTGGGATGAGTCCCTATAGGTTGGTATATGGAAAAGCATGCCATCTTCCCGTTAAATTGGAATACCGTGCTTGGTGGGCTATCAAGAAGCTAAATTGGGAACATGATAAGGGAGTTGAATGAGTTTGAAGAATTCAAATTGCAAGCTTATGAGAATGCAAGGATCTACAAAGAGAAGACCAAGATCATCCATGACAGGAACTTGATTAGGAAAAAGTTTCACATGGGAATGCTTGTACTACTGTTTCTCTCTTGGTTGAGGCTTTTTCGGGGGAAATTGAAATCACGATGGTCTAGACCACACCTAGTAGTCAATGTTCTGCCAAATAGAGTAGTGGAAATAAAAAGCTTGAGAAATGATGGAACCTTTAAGGTAAATGGGCAGAGATTGAAACCATACAGAGGTGTGGAAGCAAGTTTAGAGGGAGTTGAATCTTTGGATATAGGTGATGATTAAAGCACCCAACAACGTCTTGCCAAGACGATAACTAAAGCGCTTATGGGAGGCAACTCGTCGAGGTTTATACATTTTACCTTTTGTTTTTAGTTTTATGATTAGAATGATATAGTTCTGGATGATTGTGGATAATTTCGGTTTGAGAGATATTTTTGTTTGAGATAATTTATATGGTTGATTAATCTTTGTGGTTAGGAATTGTGTTTATTGTTAGGTTTTTTATCTCTTGGATTCTACACACCGGCCACTTGTGCGTCTTGGAGGGACAAGCAAGCCAAGAATGCTCATAAAAAGGGCGAGAACCTACTCATTTTGTGACCGCAAGATAGCAATCACCATGGTTTAATATTTTCATCTCAAACTCGTGCATTTCATTTCTCTTTATCTATGTTTATAGACAATTGTGTATATTTGATGAATGTCGATATACTTATTGCATATAATTTGAGGATGAATGTGTGGATAGTTGTGAATGAATGAAAACTTTGATCTCTAAGTTTTGCATTTATTGATTCATTCATTGAGCCAAAGGCTCTTATGGATATTGCACATGATTTACAGGTTTTCTTTTCATATAGCTCAACTCGGTTTGGGGGTTTTTGAAATCATGCATATATTTGTACAGGAATAAGCATATAGTGTAAATCGGTTTGGGGGTTTTTGAACCTCATTCCTACAATTTTGTGAATGAACGCTTAAAGTGGTTGAACTATAAGCTTAATTGTCATGTTTGCTTAAATGCCTTATTTTAGTATGAGCCTATTTTAGTGTCTTTTATTCTGTTGGGCATTGATTGTGCATGATTAGTGCCTAGGTTTGTCATGTTTTGACTCTAGTTAGGTGTGCGCCGTTAGACCGGGCTCTCTTGTCTTCAACATTGAGGACAATGTTGGGTTTTGGTTTGAATGTAGATGCCTTGTTGAGTCGTCTTTCTAGTGTTTTGAGTCATTTTTAGTGTTTTTGGTCTAAATTTTTCAAAATTTGCCGCTTTGCCAATATTTTTGAGCTTAATTTAGCTTGGTGAGATACCTTGAGCATAATGTTTGTGGCAAATTGGTGTATGCCTTGTGTGCTTATTCATAGCTCTTAGTCATTTTAAGGCTTTCATTTGCACTTCATGGGTTAGTCCCATCTTTTGGTGTCCAAGTTGAGGGGACTCGGTGCTCAATCACCTTGTTCTAATAGTGGAGATACCCTTGTGAGTTCACAAACACGAGCCAAAAGCGTACAAATACAAGGGAAAATGTTTTCAAATCTTTAAACACTATTCAAACACCATGCATAGTCTCATTATATCAAAATCATCATGTGTCATAGAACATGCATCATATATGTGGACTGCTTACCAAAGTTTGTATTCCCTTTTTAGATGGAATATTGGAAATGATCCTAAGCAATGTGTGTGCATAACTATTAAAATGGCCTAAACACATTTCCATGTCCCTATATGTGTGCTCCATTGCCAATTTTGAGGCCAAACACTAACCTTTCATTTGTAACCATATATAACCATATAGACATAGCCAAACACAAACCAACCCTTTAATTGCCAATCATGTGGGTTTTGTGTGTGTGTAAAGTGGTTGGAAAGTGTAAAGCTATTATATGAAATAGTGTGTAACTAGGCAATATGATGTAAATGTGCAAGCATGGGCTCAAAATGTAAAAGTGCCAAACTTGCACATAGAGCGAAAATGTCAAATGTTATAGTGCAAAAAGGAAAAAAAAAAGAGAAAAAGAATCTCAATGAAAAAGAAAAGAAGAAGCAAGAAAAGAAAATTTTGAGTCTTGTAATGAAATGTAAGTACTCCAAAAAATTGAGTACAATTGTGTAGCACAAATGTGTATGTATTTGAAGCCTAGACGTTAGTGTTCTAAGTTGTTAACTAGAGCTATGTATGGGTGTGTAATGTAAGTGTCTTAGCATGATTGGTGACTTTTAAATTCCATTTCCTATTCTTTGTTCACCTCATTTCATCCCATGGCCTTATTACAACCTAAGAGACAGACCTAGTTGATCCTTTAGGAAGTCTAGTTTGGGAATACGAGTCAAGGCATGCTCTTTCCACATTCATGGCACTTGATTCTTTCATGAGACTCATTCACTTAAAAGTGCTTTTATTACATATTAAATGTATGCAATTAATTTGATTCAAATACATAACTTCATTTGCATACATATTGCATGAGTGTGAACCTAGGTTCTGAGAGGAAAAAGAAGAGAGATACCATGTGAGAACCTAGAATCGAAACGAATTACGCTCAAGGCTTGAGAGTGAGTAGTTTCCAAGGCAAAGACGCTTAAATTGTGGGATTTGTGTCGTACGAGTTTCCCCTTGTGGTGCCTTTGAGTTATTTAGAACATTTTGCATGAACCTATTCCTCACTCCCACTTTCTTTTATTTATCTCTCAACAGTTGGCTTTGCAGCATGTTTTCTTTGTGCTAGGAAAATTTCTAGATAGAGTCATGTTTGTTTTGTCTTGTGTCTTTTTGTTTGCTCAAGGACGAGCAAATGTTTGGTTTGGGGGTATTTGATCGCGCCAAAATTTTATATATTTTGGCCCTCATATCCTTATCCTTTGTCTCATTCTCGGGTGTTTTTATGTGTATTTATGGCTCTTTTGTTGTTATTGCAGACATTATGTGAAAAATCAAGAAGTAGGATCAAAAGAAGTCAAGTGGTACAAGAAGTGGAGCTTTGAAGGCCATAGTGCATAGGCGCAGCTACTCGGGCACTACCCGTGCACTGGAAACCGGATTTTGGGAAGAGCTCAGTGCACTAGTAAATGCACGGGTATTACCCGTGCACTATCCATGATGTTGTACCAAACCATAAAGCAAGAAGAGACAGTACGGGTATAGCATGAGTGATCCAATCGTGCATTAACCATGCAATTCACCAAACCAGGGAGCAGATCCTCGGGCAAGAGCCAACTGCACAGGTACCTTACCCGTGTAGTTACCCGTGCACTACGTACATCAGGTGCAGCCATATCAGCTATTTCAAACCCATTTCGTGGAAACTATATGTACTTTCATATGTTATGTCAGCCACACGACCATACACCTATTTCATTCATATTTTTATCTCTCTAAATCTAAAAACCATTCTCTCCCAAATCATCCAAAACCCACACATCAAACTCATCAATTTCTACTCAAGGAGGATATTGGAGGTAGATTAGAGCTTGAAGAAAGAAGATCTCACATGGTTCCTTTCTATTTCTCTCATCTTTATCTTTGTATTTCATTTGTCATGAGTAGCTAAACCCATTAAGGGGTTGATGTGATTCATATGTAAACATGGGTATTGTAATGAACTCAACTCTTTTTTTTAAATCTATCTAATATGTTCTATTCATTGGTTTTAATTGATTTCAAGGGCAATTTGTTTGGATTGTACATGACTCTTCTTGCAAGTGGTTTTAGAAATTATATGTGTAGAGTATTGAGTATACATGATGCTTAGCTCCCTAAGCTCAATTGAATAGAAGAGTTGAACAAGAGTACATGACTCAAGTAAAATCTGGACTCATTAATCTCATATATATATAATCTTTAATGAGTAACCAAGACTATACATCCTAGGATTGGCTGCTTGTGATGGATTACGCATCAACACTATTGTTAACTGAAAAATCCACTCGGGTGAAAATCTCAATTAACACCTTCAACCCGCTACCCCGGAGGTCGCAGCGGGGGGTAGGTACTTCATACCGTGGTTCTGGTAAGGTGGAAGTGAGATATATGCAGTGGTAGGAGAACAATCATCCCTCATATCTGGTGCAGTAGGCTGGTACCCGGTCTTGGTATCTGATCCTGGTACCTGATCACCTCTCTAGGTGCCCTTCATAATTCCCCGACCTAGATATCGTGCAAGGATGGGTACATGAGAGCTAGAACCAGTAGGGGTCGGTGCCTAGTTCACATACATGCTTAATAAAGGAGATAGATGTGAGAATGCCAATTCTTCTGGTAGAGGTGGACTGACCTAAGGGGAAAAAGCATCACGAATGATCATATGCTAAAAAACCCCCAGGCAGTATCCATAGGAAGGAGAAAGATCCTTCTTTATATATATATATATATATATCACGAGAGGTGCTTCGGAGAGCTTACATAAATACAATCCGGGACCTGGTAGGTCACCATTAGAGGGGTACCACTAGGTACCGATACATTCATGGAGCAAATTGACATGTACAGTAGTCGATACAATGGTAGAAAATGTCGAACTGTATTTCTGGTGGAGAAATGGACGAAATCTGGGATCGAAGACATCTTGTAAACATGGAGATGTTGGAGGGATATTGGAGAATGTTGAAGAGAATGCCGGGCCAGAGATAATGTTTTGTAACCTGTTGGCGAGATGTTCCCACCCCCTTCTTAGAGAGAACTTGGTCATATTTATATGTGTTCATCCTTGTTGCCCACTCCATTGACCAAGTTAATTAATACACTGATTTGGCCTTTAAGAAGTTGAATATTCTCTCATTAATGGCGTTATGAATGGCCATTAATGGAGTTGACTGATTTCCTCATTAATGGCATTGTGAATGACCATTAATGGAGTTGACTGATTTCCTCATTAATGGCGTTGTGAATGGCCAATTATGGAGTTGACTGATTCCCTCATTAATAGCGTTAATTATCTCCATTAATTACTAGAGAGGTCGACTTTCTCTTTTACGTTACTTGAAGGAGAATTTGTTGGACCCTAGGGTTACAGATTGTGCAGCGGAAGGGTTTTAAAATTTTTTATGCAATCATTTAAACTAACCCATTTGTACAGTAATAATCAAATGAAATTATAAAGTGATGAAACATTTTCATACCTATGTAGGAGGCTCCTTCACTTTAATACGAACTGCTCCTGATTTGAACCACGTGATCTTCCTCGCTATCTCCCGGAACTGGTAACAGCGTGTGGGCGCGTCACGATATTCAGGATCTGTATGAAGGAAGAAGAGAAGAACACACATACAAAAAAACAAAAACTAGAGGTGCAGCATTTGTGGTCTCACCACACCCTAACTTTTTCTCTTTTGTTTTGCTTTTTGTTTTTTCTGTGTCACGAACACTTTCTTCTTTTTCAAAGTAATCTAATTACTTTTCTTTGCTATGTCTCTCACTCATTTGGTTCATCTTTTTTTTTTAATTAAAACATATATATCACATATATATTAAAAAACCAAAATTGACATTCGGTTATCATTTTTTTAATTAAAAATATATATCTCATATATATTCAAAAAACAAACCAAAATCTTATTTGATTATTAAAACTTTTCAAAAGATATCTCATATCCTTTTAAAATTAATTAAATATTTATTTTTGAATTCAAATATTTTAAATTCAAATTCAAATATTTAATTTAATAAAATAAAATAATCATATTATCTTATTTTATTCAAAATCAAATATCAACTAACACCCTCCATTTAGTGATTAACAACATAATTAAATAATCTTATTATTTAATTTATTTAATCACCATTATTCATTAATTAAATAATCCCATTATTCAATTAACTCCCGAATAAATACGTGTCACTTTCGTAACGCAATTAATTGGACAATCCAATTAATTAATCGTGACCCTTGTTACCTAAATCGATCGGGCTAGCAAGGGGACCTAATGGACCCACAGTATTTTGAGCTCCAATAATCCTTAGAAATTATTAATTAAACTCTTTAATTAATATTTCATGATTATTAACTTCGGTGTTATTCCACTAAAAACCCGAAGCTGCACTCTCTCAACTGTAGACGTTTTTACACAAACCAATAACTCTCGGTGTCCATCGATATAGCTATTACATATGGTATAATCCTCCACAAGTAGTTCATAATTAGAACTGGGTCATAATGTCTGTTATACCCCTTTAATCATATCTTTCCATTAAGTACCATTGATTCTCTAATGAACAATAAATCCTACATTCCTTACGGAATTAGGAGAGTGCTCATATTGTTCAAGCCCCGAATCAACCTTTAAGGGAACTACCATCTACTTCTCACAAGAAGGAGTGGATTCCACTATTGTGTACAAACCTTCCCAGCCACAAGCCAAATCGCGATCCCAACATACGGAGTATATTGATCGGGAATGCAACTCCGACCTCACCCATGGTATATCAAAGACCACGATCTAACCTGAAGGAGTAGATAAGACACTCAGGATTAATATCACCCACATATAGCCATAATTAGTTGATATATATGAATCTCATCGTTAAACGGATCTTAGTGAGAGATTCATATAGATCATGGCCCAGTCCTATATGATCACATCATACAAGGTGCCTCCATTCTCATATCCACATATGAATGATCCAGGATAGGATCATCGTACACTACGAAATGGACCGCAGCTGTAGATTAACCACAAATAAAGTACCCAGCTTTATTTGCTATCTACGGATTCTTTAGATTGCTCATTTCAAACTGAATCCATCTATATATGACACTCATATACTCAGTTCAAAATTACATCCGACAATCTTGGATGTTAAGTGCACATGTAATATAAAGTATGACACAAAATGAATGAATATACTACTTCTTTTATTTATGTTCAAATTATATTTACATATTACAAGCTTTAGGGCAAAAACCCTAACAATCTCCCACTTGCACTAAAGCATGTGAGTCATGTCTCGTAACCCTAGACCTTCTA
Source organism: Dipteronia sinensis (assembly GCA_033220585.1). Lineage (NCBI taxonomy): Eukaryota > Viridiplantae > Streptophyta > Magnoliopsida > Sapindales > Sapindaceae > Dipteronia > Dipteronia sinensis. The sequence continues at coordinate 42,622,148 of CM065642.1, forward strand.
GGTGACCTTCAAACACTTTAGCCGGTAAGGTCTTCGTAAATGGATCAGCATGATTGTCTTGTGAGGCTATCTTGGTGACGATCACATCTCCTCTCTGCACTATCTCTCTAATGAGATGATACTTTCTCTCTATATGCTTCCCTCTCTTGTGGCTTTTTGGTTCTTTGGAATTAGCCACAGCACCACTGTTATCACAATAAAGTGTGATGGGCTTATCCAGATCTGAAACAACTTCCAGATCACTCAAGAACTTACGGAGCCAAACAGCCTCTTTAGCAGCTTCACAAGCGGCTACATATTCGGCTTCCATGGTGGAGTCAGCAATGCAAGATTGCTTTATACTTCTCCACACAATGGCTCCACCACTTAGGGTGAATACTGATCCAGACGTGGATTTTCTAGAATCCCTGTCTGACTGAAAATCAGAATCTGTGTATCCTAACAGGATCAAATCCTGTCCGGAATACACTAGCATATAGTTTCTCGTTCTCCGAAGATACTTGAGAATAGTCTTGATAGCAACCCAATGATCTAATCCTGGGTTGGACTGGTACCTGCTGACTACTCCCATTGCATAGCAGATGTCCGGTCTCGTGCATAACATAGCATACATGAGACTACCTACTACCGATGCATATGGCACACGTCTCATATCCTCAACTTCTTGAGGTGTCTTAGGACACTGTTCCTTAGACAAGTGAACCCCATGTCTAGAAGGTAAATTACCTTTCTTGGAGTTCTGCATCGAAAATAGCATAAGAATCTTGTCGATATATAATGCCTGAGACAATGCTATGAGTTTGTTCTTACGATCCCTTATAAGTTGGATCCCTAGAACATAACTCGCCTCTCCCAAATCTTTCATTTGGAATTGGCTAGCAAGCCAGCCCTTTACATCAGACAACACTCCTACATTATTCCCAATGAGTAGGATGTCATCTACGTATAGGACCAAGAAAACTACTTTCTTATCAATGATGCGCTTGTAGACACAAGACTCATCAACGTTTTGCTCGAAGCCATAGGTTTTGATCACATCATCAAACCTTATGTTCCAAGATCTAGATGCTTGCTTAAGTCCATAAATGGACCTTTGCAACTTGCAAACCTTTTGCTCTTGATCTGGAAGCACAAATCTCTCTGGTTGCATCATGTATATGCTTTCATCAAGATTGCCATTCAAGAATGCAGTCTTGACGTCCATTTGCCTAATTTCATAATCTAAATAGGCAGCAATGGATAAGAGAATCCGAATAGACTTAAACATGGCTACTGGCGAGAAGGTCTCTTCATAATCGATCCCCTCTTTCTGGGTATAACCCTTGGCCACTAGCCTTGCCTTGAAGGTCTCTACCTTCCCGTCTACTCCTCTCTTCCTCTTGTAGACCCATTTACATCCTATGGGTTTTACCCCATTCGGTAAGTCTACAAGTTTCCAGACTGAGTTAGAGTACATAGACTCAATCTCGAGATTCATGGCTTTAAGCCATTCCTCTTTATCAGGATCTTCCATTGCATTTTTAAATGTCAATGGATCATCCACACTATCAGCAGAGACAAGATCTTGTCCCTCACTTACACCCAAATAGCGTTCAGGCTGTCTCACAACCCTCTCACTACGTCTAGGTGGTAGTGTATCTTGACTAGGATTTATCTGACTTTCAGATGTTAATGGATTAACAACTCTAGTTGATTGAGTACTGGTCTCACCAGGCTCCAACTCATTTAATACAATTTTAGAACGAGGTTTATGATCACTTATATAGTTATCCTCTAGAAACGTTGCATTTGTCGATACAAATACTTTGTTATCTTCAGGACTATAGAAGTATCCACCTATGGTCTCCTTGGAGTATCCTACAAACAAGTAGACCACAGACTTGGGATCTAGCTTTCCAGTTCTGTTCTTCAGCACGTGTGCTGGACACCTCCATATGCGAAAATGTCGTAAACTAGCTTTACGACCATTCCACAACTCTAGGGGAGTTTCAGGAACAGATTTGGATGGCACTACATTCAAAATGTTTGCCGCTATTTGTAACGCATATCCCCAAAAGGAATTTGGTAATGATGAGAAACTAATCATAGATCTCACCATTTCCATTAGGGTTCTATTTCTCCTCTCCGCGACACCATTCTGCTGAGGTGTACCAGGAGCTGTGAGTTGGGACACTATCCCATACTCGACCATAAAGTCTTTAAACTCTTGGTCAAGGTACTCACCTCCACGATCTGATCGTAGAGACTTGATAGTCTTTCCTAACTGGTTCTCAACTTCAACTCGGAATTCTTTAAACTTTTCAAATGTTTCCGACTTTCGTTGCATTAGGTAGACATATCCGTATCTCGAGTAGTCATCTATAAAGGTGACATAATACTCATAACCACCCATTGCTTTAACATTCATTGGTCCACAGACGTCTGAATGTATAAGCTCTAGTGGTTGTTTAGCTCTAAGCCCTTTACCAGTAAAAGGTCTCTTAGTCATCTTACCTTTTAGACAAGATTCACAGACAGGTAAGGTGCCAACCTTTAACTCATTTAAAGATCCGCTTTTTACTAGTCTGTTTATCCGGTCAAGGTCAATATGTCCAAGCCTTAGATGCCAGAGATACGTTTCGTTTTCTGGAGAAATCTTAGGTCGTTTAGTTTTTGGTTTTTCAACTTTAAACATTTCGGTGTTGAGCAGTGTTGTATGCATTAACGGTCTTAACACATATAAATTGTTTTCATTAATTCCTGAACAAATATTCAGACTATTCTTTGCAATAATAACTGATTTATTATCAAAAGAAACAGAATATAATTGTTCTAACAACTTAGAAACGGAAATTAAATTCCGTGTAAATCCAGGAATAAAAAATACATTGTCCAACAAAATAAAATTATTATTACAAAAATGCAATCTAATTATGCCCACTGCTCGTGCTGACACGACATCCCTTGACCCCACTCGTATCGAGAAGGCTCCCTCCTCAAGCTGTGTCCAAGAATTAGTCCACTGCAAAGAAGAACAAACATGGTTAGTGGCCCCTGAATCAACTATCCAGGGTGAAGAATCATCTTCAACAAAACATGACTCAAGAACAAGTAAATCATATTTACCTTTCGCTTTATTCTTCTTGGCTACCTCCTCCAGATACTGAGGACAATTCCTCTTCCAGTGTCTGACCTTGTCGCAATGGAAACATTTTCCTTTGCTCTTGTCGATAGAGGCGCCTTTCTTTTTGCTTTGGGCTTTCTTGGGTTTGGGCTTACCCTTCGCCTTCCCAGCAGACCTTTTCCTCTTATTATTATTGGAGGAAGATGGTTCGGCAACATTTGCCTCACCGGTCTTACTTTTGCTGTCCTTGGTCATGGACTCAAAAGTAGCGAGCTCATTAAGCAACTGTGTGAGACTAAACCTTAACTTGTTCATCCCGTAGTTGTTCTTAAACTGATCGAAACTCTTCGGAAGAGTCGTCAGTATGATGCTCACTTGACTGGTTTCGTCAATGGCCCCGCCATTAACTTCTACCGTGTTGAAGTAGGACATCATGCTCAGGACATGTTCCCGAACTGATGTACCTTCCTTCATGCGAGCGAGCATAGCGGAACGAACAGCTTCATGTCACTTTTGCTCGGAGGGCTGCCCGAACATAGCTTGCAATGACTCCATAATATCGAATGCTGTAGTCATTACTTCGTGCTTTGTGACAAGCACGTCTGTCATAGAAGCTAACAGATATGTTCGGGCCTTCTCATCAGATGAGACCCATCGCTGGTATGCCTCACGAACAGTTCGTGTGGCATTGGCAGTAGGCACCGGAGGACATTCCTCCGTAAGCACAAACTTGAGGTCTTTGGTGACCAGTATTGCATTAATATTAAGTTTCCATTTTGTGTAGTTATCACCAGTTAATTTATCATTTGCAAGTATTTGTAATAGTGCAGATGACATGGCTGAAAAAACATAAATTAAAGATTCATTCAGTCATACATTCTAAACATGTGCTAATGTTCGGCATAAAATTAAACATGATGCATGAAAATGTTTAATGAACAAGAACAACCCTAAAAACAATGTTTCTATTCCACGACAATCCAACATACCACAAGCAAGTGCCGCCTTAGGGTCGGTCAAATTCTTGCATGTTCGATCGAGACCTTCTCAGTCAAAGGATATACCAGAATAACTCTTATGCCAATATCATTCAACCATCGTTTATTAGGTCAGGTTTTTAATTAACCAATTTAATTAAAACCTTGTGAGTGTAACCCATCATTTCAGATCTCAAGAGCTTACCTCGAGAATTGCCGCCTTAGGGTCGGTCAATCCCGAAATCCCCTCCGAAATCCTATCTGTTAGGAAGTCAACCTTGGTATTGATTCTTATGGAAACCCTCCTTAGGGAGGACGAAAACAAAGCCGTCACGAGGCCCCACTCGAATCTCACGGTGTTGAACTAATGATGGAGACCGCGGGATATAATGTCATATATCCCTCTCCCACTCACTATTTTATATTAAGGGTTTTCTATTAATATTAATGCACCTAGATTAAACTAGATTAAACGGCTAATTTTAATCTAAGCGTCAAGTGCATTAATCACAAATTATTAGAATCCTATTCCAATAACTAATAAACTAAATTGATTTTTAACACTTGAAAAATTTAGTTCATTAGTGATAATCAAATCTATGTAAACTGTTTACTAAGACTAGAATTATTATTAAATGTGTATTTACCAAGTTTTAACTATTAAAACTAAACACATTATTGGGTCCAATTATTATTAGGAGCTTAATCAAATTAATCCTAATATATATTTTAGGGACCCTACAAATCTAAGTATTTAAACTCTTTAATAAAAAGATTAGTAATTAATGAGATTTACCAAGTTTTTACTCCTAAAAACTAATCCCATTAAACATAGCCAATTATGTGAATAACCCATTTTAATCAAATTAAAAAAAAATTAAACACATAATATAGATGGCTATTATGCATGTATGATATATCAACATATATATATATATATATATATATATATATATATATGTAGGCACAACTAATTTAAATGACATGTATATTCATGGCAATGCTTAATCATCAAATAATTAAAATATACATGAGTTGACCGAGTGTTGTGGATTATTTAACCTAAAAATTGGAATCTAATTACAAAAAAAATATTCCTAAAGCATCCCTTGGTCTTCTTGTAATTTCCAAGACTTCCAATTTCTTCAGGTCATGTGTGGGATGTGATGTGCGCTCTGGTAGGCATGCGCACTGGAAGGATTGCACGCTGGTAGGCGCGCGCTAGTGGGCATCGCTGATAAGCTGCGCTGGAAGGCTTGTGCGCTGGTGGTAGACATGCACTGGTCTATGCACGCGCGCAGTCTTCGTTGAGCAACCAGGTCTAGCGATGCGCGCATCGCTGGTGAACATGCTAGGCATTTGCTTGTCTACGATGCGCGCACTAGGTCTTACTTTTGCTTACATATATATATATATATATATATATATATTTTAATAATACAACAGTAAAAAAAAAAATATATATAACAACATAATACAACCCAGAAACACTCTAAATCCACAACACCATAAAAAATTACGATCAACCGTATTTTTTAAATTAAACAATTTAATTAAAAAAAATATCATACACTCATCAAAAAAATATGTGCCTACACATTCATACATATCAGGAGTAATCGAATTCAATTATACTGTACAAAAATTGGCTTTGATACCAATTGTTGGACCCTAGGGTTACAGATTGCGCAGCGGAAGGGTTTTAAAATTTTTTATGCAATCATTTAAACTAACCCATTTGTACAGTAATAATCAAATGAAATTATAAAATGATGAAACATTTTCATACCTACGTAGGAGGCTCCTTCACTTTAATACGAACTGCTCCTGATTTGAACCACGTGATCTTCCTCGCTATCTCCCGAAACTGGTAACAGCGGGTGGGCGCGTTACGATATTCAGGACCTGTATGGAGGAAGAAGAGAAGAACACACATACAAAAAAACAAAAACAAGAGGTGCAGCATTTGTGGTCTCACCACACCCTAACTTTTTCTCTTTTGTTTTGCTTTTTGTTTTTTCTGTGTCACGAACACTTTCTTCTTTTTCAAAGTAATCTAATTACTTTTCTTTGCTGTGTCTCTCACTCATTTGGTTCATCTTTTTTTTTTAAATTAAAACATATATATCACATATATATTAAAAAACCAAAACCGACATTCGGTTATCATTTTTTTAATTAAAAATATATATCTCATATATATTCAAAAAACAAACCAAAATCTTATTTGATTTTTAAACCTTTTCAAAAGATATCTCATATCCTTTTAAAATTAATTAAATATTTATTTTTGAATTCAAACATTTTAAATTCAAATTCAAATATTTAATTTAATAAAATAAAATAATCATATTATCTTATTTTATTCAAAATCAAATATCAACTAACACCCTCCATTTAGTGATTAACAACATAATTAAATAATCTTATTATTTAATTTATTTAATCACCATTATTCATTAATTAAATAATCCCATTATTCAATTAACTCCCGAATAAATACGTGTCACTTTCGTAACACAATTAATTGGACAATCCAATTAATTAATCGTGACCCTTGTTACCTAAATCTATCGGGCTAGCAAGGGGACCTAATGGACCCACAGTATTTTGAGCTCCAATAATTCTTAGAAATTATTAATTAAACTCTTTAATTAATATTTCATGATTATTAACTTCGGTGTTATTCCACCAAAAACCCGAAGCTGCACTCTCTCAACTGTAGACGTTTTTACACAAACCAATAACTCTCGGTGTCCATCGATATAGCTATTACATATGGTATAATCCTCCACAAGTAGTTCATAATTAGAGCTGGGTCATAATGTCCGTTATACCCCTCTAATCATATCTTTCCATTAAGTACCATTGATTCTCTAATGAACAATAAATCCTACATTCCTTACGGAATTAGGAGAGTGCTCATATTGTTCAAGCCCCGAATCAACCCTTAAGGGAACTACCATCTACTTCTCACAAGAAGGAGTGGATTCCACTATTGTGTACAAACCTTCCCAGCCACAAGCCAAATCGCGATCCCAACATACGGAGTATATTGATCGGGAATGCAACTCCGACCTCACCCATGGTATATCAAAGACCACGATCTAACCTGAAGGAGTCGATAAGACACTCAGGATTAAGATCACCCACATATAGCCATCATTAGTTGATATATATGAATCTCATCGTTAAACGGATCTTAGTGAGAGATTCATATAGATCATGGCCCAGTCCTATATGATCACATCATACCAGGTGCCTCCATTCTCATATCCACATATGAATGATCCAGGATAGGATCACCGTACACTACGAAATGGACCGCAGCTGTAGATTAACCACAAATAAAGTACCCAGCTTTATTTGCTATCTACGGACTCTTTAGATTGCTCGTTTCAAACTGAATCCATCTATATATGACACTCATATACTCAGTTTGAAATTACATCCGGCAATCTTGGATGTTAAGTGCACATGTTATATAAAGTATGAAACAAAATGATTGAATATACTACTTCTTTTATTTATGTTCAAATTATATTTACATATTACAAGCTTTAGGGCAAAAACCCTAACAGAATTATGACTCTGTATCCCGGTGGTATGGTACACTGATGTATCGGAGTGCATACTGGTGTGGCGCTTGTTCTAGCATGCTGGTACCTCTTCTTGGTTCCATTCTTCTTTACTTGGCGGGTAGGATACACATTCTGGTTAGATTGTGGACTGATATCGCGGTACTTGGGTACCGGGTAGATGTCGCGGTACCTAGGTACCAGGTAGAAGGTATTGTGGCACCTAGGAACCAGGTATGAGGTATCATGGTACCTAGGAGCTAGGTAGGAGGTATCGTGGTATAGCCTTGCTTGGTACCTGGTAGACTGTGAGACGTGGTACTGACTTCTTTCCGCTTCATGGTGTAGAGCATCCCCGGTATCTAGGTAGCGGTCCCAATCTAGGTCATACCAGGTACCTGCAGGATGGAAAATTCTTCTTTGGACCCGTGCCAAAAATGATTGTTAACAGAAGTCCCCCCTGACTTGAACACCGCTATTAAGTTAGGGTTGGAGTCAGGATCTTATACTGCTTGAAGAATGTTTCTCGTCGTTTCTTACTTGTAGCTATTACTTGGAAAGAGAAAACTCTCCCAGCACTCTTGGCTTTGGCGAATCTGGGTACCTGGCATTCCTGTTCAGGGGATTCTGGTACTTTGTCTATAATAATGGCGAATCAAGGTACCTAGCCTTCCATTTTTCAGGAATCTGGGTACATAGGCGAAAATGATCCTGGTAGGCAACTATGCCATCCAGATCCTTCCTGGTGGGGGGTGGTGCCCGGCCAAGGCAGCAAGAGGGACATTTGGTTGTCCTAGTCTTGAGGTGAAAATACGTAGGCGATCATATTGGCGAAAATAGGTACCTTACATTCCTGTTCTAGGAATACTGGTATTCTGGCGATCACATGGAGAACATATTGGAGTATCTGGGTACCTTGCATTCCTGTTTTAGGAATCTTGGTACCTTGGCTAACATATGGCGAACATTTTGGAGAAACTGGGTACCTCGCATTCCTATTCTAGGAATCTTGGTACCTTGGCGAACATTCTGGAAACAAGATCCTAGTAGGCAACTAAGGCCACTTTAGCACCAGGTCTTTCTTAGCGGGGGGGTGGTGCCCGGTCAAGGCCTTGATCTGGCTGGCAACTATGCTCTTACTATCCAGACCTTTCTCAGTGGGGGGTGGTGCCCCACCGAGGTTTGATCTGTTGGGCGACTATGCTCTTACGTACCGGATCCTTCCTAACTGGGGGGGGGGGGGGGGGGGGGTTTGGTGCCTTGCCAGGGCAGCAGGAATGCCATGTGGCTTTTCCTGGTCTTGAGGAGATCCTCCTGGATGGATTAATCCGGTCCAGGGCATCAGAAGAGCTATCTAGCTATCATGGTCTTTAAGGCGATCCTCCTGGAGGGATTGACTCGGTCCAGGGTATCAGGAGAGCTATCAGCTATCCTGGTCTTTAAGGCGATCCTCCTAGAGGGATTAATCCGGTCCAGGGCATCATGCATTCCGGTGCAAGGAATCCTGGTCTTTAAGTGATGTTCTTGGTAGGCAACTAAGGTAACTTTGGCACCAGGTCTTTCTTGGCGGGGGGTCGTTCCCGACCAAGGTATTAGGAATGTCATGTGGCTATCCTGATTTCGATCATAGGCGAAAGGCGATCATATGAGAACTACCAAGGCGATAATAGGAGAACTACCAAGGTGATCATAAGCGAACTACCAAGGCGATCATATTCAAGGCGATACTGGTCAATGCTCACCCTGCAGGCTTCATTGGTGAGACCTTCTAGGGTAACCTGTGTTCCCGGTATAGGTAAATAGAGCGACCTACTGCAATGGTGCTTCTTATTGTGGATTGGTCACTATGAGAACTTTTCTCATGTTGAGGTCACTAACCCTTCCACAGGAGTACTAGGAAGAATGATGAGCTTCTAGTCCCCAAGTAATTTAACCAGTTTAAGAGCCTGCTTGGAGTAATTAGGAGTCTTCAGAAATCGTAATGGGGCTCGAGACTCTGCTTAAATGAACCTTGACCTTAGTAGCTCGCTGGGGCGTTGGGTAGCCCAGTTGTTAAAAAAATCAGAAAACACTAATCTTGCAGCTAAGATCCCGGTAGCTCACATGGGCGCTGTCAGAGGGCCCAATAAAATAAGTGAGGAATCACTGATCTTGCAGCAGTGCTGCTGCTCCAGAGGCTTGCTTTGGTATGTAGGAGGCCTCAGCAAATGTAGGAAGCCTCTGGGCTCTCCCCGAACAGATCGGGATATAGGTGGCTCACTAGGGCGTTGAGGGGCCCGGTACAAGAGGTAGGGAGCAACCTGCATGATACTGGTCCAGAGGCATGCTTGGGATCCTAGAAGTCCCCAGCAACTGAAATGTGGCCCTGGACCATCCTGGAATGAATAGGGACACAATGGCTCACTTGGGTATTGTCCAGCCTGGTAGAAGAAGTGATGAGCCACTGGGCCATGCAGCTAGGTTGCTGCTCCAGAGGCTTGCTTAGGCATGTAGGAGGCATCAGCAATTGTGGGAAGCCTCTGAGCTCTACCCGAACGGATCGGGACATAGGTTGCTCACTAGGCATTGAAGGCTCCGGTACAGGAGTTTGAGAGCCACCTGTATGATACTGGTCCAGAGGCATGCTTGGGATCCTAGAAGTCCCGAGCAACTGAAATGTGGCTCTGGACCATCCTAGAATGAATAGGGACACATTGGCTCACTTGGGCGTTGTCCAGCCCGATAGAAGAAGTGAGGAGCCACTGGGCCATGCAGCTAGGCTGCTGCTCTAGAGGCTTTCTTAGGCATGTAGGAGGCCTCAGCAATATGGGAAGCTTCTGAGCTCTACCCGAACGGATCGGGACATAGGTGGCTCACTAGGGCGTTGAAGGGCCCGGTACAGGAGTTAAGGAGACACCTGTATGATACTAGTCCAGAGGCATGCGTGGGATCCTAGAAGTCCCCTAGCAACTGAAATGTGGCTCTGGACCATCCTGGAATGAATCGAGACACATTGGCTCACTTAGGCGTTGACCGGCCCGGTGCAAGGAGTGATGAGCCATTAGGCCTCTACCGGTCGCACTGCTCTTATGATCATACAGTTGAGTTTGCTTCTCGGGTACATGCGTTGACCTGCTACCTTGGAGCTTTTGAAGAGTCGATCCGGTGACATGAGGGGAATTGCATGACCATGTGCAAATATGATGGATCACAGTGGATCTACTACATAGGAGATCTGCTGAGAGAGGAGTAAATCTTCTGTAAGGAAACAGAAGAGGTGCAGCTCTACTGCATAACAGTTCTAGATGTACCGAAACAGATCTATTGCATAGAAGATCGTGGCGGATCTGCTGCATAGGAGATCTGCTGATAGCGGAGTAAATCCTCCGTAAGGTAGCAGGAGAGATGCATCTCTGCTATATAGAAGCTCTAGATATACCTGAGAGAATCTGCTATAGAGGAGCACTGTAAGTATATGAGCAGATTGTTGCATAGGGCAGCATAGTAGACCGGTTCTGCTAGGAGTCCCACGTACCATATTTGTCAATAGTGCATGTAGAGATAAGGAAGCCATGCCAGTGAGCTTTCCAGAGATGGCGCCAAAAAGTGTTAACTGAAAAATCCACTCGGGGTGAAAATCTCAATTAACACCCTCAACCTGCTACCCCGGAGGTTGCAGCGGGGGTAGGTACTTCGTACCATGGTTCTGGTAAGGTGGAAGTGAGATATATGCCGTGGTAGGAGAACAATCATCCCTCCCATCTGGTGCAGTAGGCTGGTACCCTGTCTTGGTATCTGATCATGGTACCTGATCACCTCTCTAGGTGCCCTCCATAATTCCCCGACCTAAATATCGTGCAATGAGGGGTACAAGAGAGCTAGGACCAGTAGGGGTCGGTGTCTAGTTCACATACATGCTTAATAAAGGAGATAGATGGGAGAATGACAATTCTTCTGGTAGAGGTGGACTGACATATGGGGAAAAAGCATCACGAATGATCATATGCTAAAAAACCCTCAGGCAGTATCCATAGGAAGGAGAAAGACCCTCTTTATATATATATATATATATATATCACGAGAGGTGCTCCGGAGAGCTTACATAAATACAATCCGGGACCTGGTAGGTCACCATTAGAGGGGTACCACTAGGTACCGATACATTCATGGAGAAAATTGACATGTACAATAGTTGATACAATGGTAGAAAATGTCGAACTGTATTTCTGGTGGAGAAATGGATGAAATCTGGGATCGAAGACATCTTGTAAACATGGAGATGTTGGAGGGCTGTTGGAGAAAGTTGGAGAGAATGCTGGGCCAGAGATAATGTTTGGTAACCATGTTGGCGAGATGTTCCCACCCCCTTCTTGGAGAGAACTTGGTCATATTTATATGTGTTCATCCTTGTTTCCCAATCCATTGATTCAGTTAATTAATACACTGATTTGGCCTTTAAGGAGTTGAATATTCTCTCATTAATGGCGTTATGAATGGCCATTAATGGAGTTGACTGATTTCCTCATTAATGGCATTGTGAATGGCCATTAATGGAGTTGACTGATTTCCTCATTAATGGCATTGTGAATGGCTATTAATGGAGTTGACTGATTCCCTTATTAATGGCGTTGTGAATGGCCATTAATGGAGTTGACTGATTCCCTCATTAATGGGGTTGATTATCTCCATTAATTACCAGAGAGGTCAACTTTCTCTTTTACGTTGCTTGAAGGAGTATTCTGACTCTGGATCCCGGTGGTATGGTACACTGGTGTACCAGAGTGCATACTGGTGTGGCGCTTGTTCTAGCATGCTGGTACCTCTTCCTGGTTCCATTCTTCTTTACTTGGCGGGTAGGATACACATTCTGGTTAGTTCCTAGACTGATATCGTGGTACTTGGGTACCGGGTAGTTGTCGCTGTACCTAGGTACCAGGTAGGAGGTACCGTGGTACCTAGGAACCAGGTAGGAGGTATCATGGTACCTAGGAGCCAGGTAGGAGGTATCATCGTATAGCCTTGCTTGGTACCTGGTAGACTGTGAGACGTGGTACTGACTTCTTTCCGGTTCATGGTGTAAAGCATCCCCGGTATCTAGGTATCGGTCCCGATCTAGGTCCTACCAGGTACCTGCCGGATGGAAAATTCTTCTTTGAACCCCTGTCAAAATTGACTGTTAACAACTATACATCCTAGGTTGGTGAATTTAATGAAGAGATTAGTCCCTTATGTGATTGATGTTCATTCATTGCATAACCAATTATAGGTGGCCAGTGCCATACATGATGGATTGGACACTCATAAATGGTAGATAACCAATCCTATACATCCTAGGGATTGTTACATTAGTTAATGATCATTAATGCGAGTTCATTCTTTGCCCATCGTTTGCTAAATGATTACATTAACTCTTTAATCTACATATCATATATTTTCATATACTAACTTGGTGCATTTTAGTAAGTTTTAGTTTAGCTTGCATTTTAGTTTAATTTCATTACACAATCATTTCCATTTACTTTAATTCCATTCATCACTAGAGTAAGATTTAATCATAGCTATAGTTCGATCTTTGTGGAACGATACCCATACTTGCCGCATACTAGTTTTATACTTGTTTGAGTGCATCTTGGGATTGATCGATTTGTTTTGATATTGCATACTACGGCAAAATGCGTATCAAAAATGGTGCCGCTGCCAGGGATCAGAGTACATAGTTGTGATTAGGTTCAGCTTTAGTTTAGAAATTTTCATTTTTGTCTCCTTTACTTCATTTGTGTTCTACTTCTGTTTTATTTTTACAATATTGGTCACATTTTAGTTGTGTTAGTTCCTCGTGATTTCGTTGGGTAGTGTTTTGTACCTTTGTTGCAGGAGACATGGACTATTATTCAGGGCCAAGTTTTGGACCATTTGAGGGCCTAAGTTATCAAAATTAGGGAGATTGTCAAAGGTTTCAACTAGAACATTATGAGGGGGAAGCTCTATCATTAGAAGAAGAAATGAGGGATTTTATGAGGAATAGTTTTTAGATAAAGAAGGATATAATATCGTCACAACGGAGGACTTTACAGGCCTTGCAAGCGTCACAAAAAACATATAAAGAATGTTACAGCATTGGTGAACTCGACGGTAAGTCATTGGAAGAGGAAATGAGAAATTTCATACATACAACTAAGCAGATGACACAGGACTTCAGGGTCTCACAACAAACAACAAGATGCATTTTGGAAGAATACATGCATGTAAATGATAGAAGATCGAATGGGATTGATGCTACCATACACATACTAGATGGACAGATCGGACAGCTCGTTGAGATGTTGCAAGAAAAAGAGAGAGGCAGATTTCCAAGCCAACCAGAACAAGCAAGGGCAATGGCAGTTCTTTGAAGTGGCAAAGTGTTAGGGCCTGGTATTGAGAAGACTTCTGCTGAGGAAGTGGATGAAGAGAAAATTGAAGGTAAGGGAAAATATGAACTGGGAAAAAAAGAGAAGAGCATGGTACCGAGTTCAGAACCACAACAACAGCTGCACAAGTCACCAAATCCGTACATTCCACCATTACCCTTCCTAGGTAGACTGTAGAACACCAAGCTCGAGCGATCTTTTCAGGATATCTATGACGTCCTTTCAAAAGTAAGCATCAACCTTCCATTATTGGATGCAATAGAGAATGCCAGCTTATGGAAAGTTTTTCAAAGAGTTAAACAATGATAAGGAAAGATTCACGCCGAAACAACAATAGCTTTGGAGCGAGAATATGAGTGCGGTTGTTCAGAAGAAATTGCCTCAGAAATTGAAGGACCCCTGAAGTTTTATTATCGATATAACCATTGGAGGGGTGAGTGCAAGTATAAACCTTATGCTATTCTCAGTCTACAAGAGGTTGGGATTAAATGACCTCAGACCCACCACTATGTCTCTAGTTTTAGCAGATTCATTATCGAGAATCCCAAAGGGAATTGTGGAGGATGTGCTGATTCAGATTAAGGAGTTAAGAATCCCGGCGATTTTTTTTGTCATTGACATGGATGAAGGTCGGGATGAGAAGGATGTGAAATTAATTTTGGGGCGACCTTTCATGGTAACGGCTAGGGTAGTGACAAACATGCACAATGGGATACTAACAATGAATGTATTAGACGAGACGATGAAGTTTAACATATTTGAGTCTATCTCCTATTTGGTGGGGTCTCATGACTGCTATACGGTGGATGCATTGGATGAAAAAGTTAAGGGGGCAGTGGAAGAAGAGTTTGGCAGGATAGAAGGTAGTGATGAATTGAGATTTGGAGATAAGGACGTGATTTCAGATTAAGAAGAGGAGGATTTGGGCGACAGTTTAGAATGGGTAGATGAAGAAGAACTTGAGCAACATAAAAAGCCTCAGCAGATACTCGAGTTAAAGCCACTACCGTTAGACCTAAAGTATGTGTTTTTGGATGAGGACAAGAATAGTCCATTGATTATTACAGCAAATCTGGATGACAATCAGGAAAGGGAATTGCTTGAAGTGTTGAGGAAGCATAAGAATGCCATTGGATGGACAATAGAAGACATAAGGGGGATCAGTCCTACTATCTGCATGCACTGAATTTTACTAGAGGAAGGATATAAGCCATCCAGAGAACCACATAGGAGACTAAACCCCATTATGCAAGAAGTTGTGAAAAAAGAGATCCTTAAGCTGTTAGATGTATGAATCATCTATTCCATCCTTGATAGAAAATGGGTGAGCCCAATTCATGTGGTGACCAAAAAGTCAGGAGTCATAGTGGTTAAGAATGAAATAGACGAGTTGGTTGCCCAGAGGCTTCAAACGGGGTGGCGTGTGTGCATGGATTATAGGAAACTTAATGCCATGACCAAAAAGAACCATTTTCCTTTGCCCTTTATAGATCAAGTTTTTGAACGATTAGCAGGACATAGTTTCTACTGTTTCTTAGACGGGTATTCAGGATATAATCAGATAGTGATAGCTCTGGAAGACCGAGAGAAGACAACATTTACGTGCCCATTCGGGACGTACGCTTACAAAAGTATGCCATTTGGGCTTTGTAATGCCCCAGGAACTTTCCAGAGGTGCATGACTTCCATCTTCTCAGATATGATCTGGGAAATCATAGAAGTTTTTATGGATGATTTCTCCGTTTACGGAGATTCTTTCAGTTTGTGTCTTAGAATTTGGCCATGGTACTTGAAAGATGCACAGAAAACAATTTGGTACTCAACTGGGAAAAATGCCATTTCATGGTACGGCATGGGATTGTCTTAGGGCATGTCATTTCTCAGAAAGGGATAGAAGTGGACAAGGCAAAAGTGGAAGTTATCAAAAGCCTACCACCACCTCAGAGCGTGAAAGATATCAAATCCTTCCTTGGTAATGCTGGGTCTCGATGGCAAGAGATACATTTTTGTTTGTGTTGATGATTTCTCTAGATTTACATGGACATATTTTCTTAGAGAAAAATTTGAAAAATTTGAAAAGTTTAAAATGCTTTGCACTAAAATTCAAAATGAAAAGAACTCACATATTAAAAGCATTAAGAGAATTATGAGTGACCATGGGAAGGAGTTTGAGAATGCTTGTTTTGAAAGCTATTGTAATAGCATTGACATTTCCCATGAGTTCTCGGCACCTCGAACTTCTCAACAAAATGGGGTTGTAGAGAGGAAGATTAGGGTCCTTCAAGAGATGGCCCGTGTGATGTTGCTTAGCAAAAATGTCCCTAGAAACCTTTAGGCCGAGGCCGTCAATACAACATGCTACATAGGCAATAGAGTGTTTCTAAGGCCCGGTACTAGGCAAACCTCCTATGAATTATGGAAGGGTAAGAAGCCAAATGTTAGCTACTTCCACTCATTTGGGAGCAAATGCTATATTCTAAATGACCGAGATCAACTTGGCAAGTTTGATGCCAAGAGTGATGAGGGAATTTTCATTGGCTATGCCCTTAATAGTAAGGCCTATAGAGTTTTCAATTTAAAAACTCGAAGTGTCATGGAATCATCTAATGTTGTCATAGATGATTGTAGGCCAAAGACTAGAGATTATGATAAAGAGGTTATTGTGATTGATGATTCTTCCTTGGAGAAAAATGGTAAGACTTCAATTGATGTGAAGTCAAGTCTTGATGAAGAGGTCATTCAACCCCTTGATAGATATCCATCCCTGGACTCTAAAGAACCCGCTTCATGGGTTAGACATCTCCACAACAAGAATGACATTCTTGGAGATGTGAATGAGGGTGTTAGGACTAGGCAGTCAAATAGCTAATCAAATTAGATATACTTGTTACACCTCTCAAATTGAACCTAAAAAGGTTGATGAAGCCTTGAATGATGAGTTTTGGGTTCTTGCCATGCAAGAAGAGTTAAACAAATTTGAAAGAAATGAGGTTTGGACTCTAGTTTCTAGACCCAATGACACTAATGTCATTGGAACCAAATGGGTGTATAGGAACAAGTTGGATGAAAATGGCAACATTGTGCGCAACAAGGCTAGACTTGTGGCATACAGATACTCTCAAATTGAGGGTATTGACTTTGAGAAGACTTTTGCTCTGGTTGCCTGTCTTGAGTCCATAAGGCTTCTTTTATCCATATCATGTGTGCACAAGTTCAAATTGCATCAAATAGATGTTAAGAGTGCCTTCCTCAATGGTTTCTTGAAAGAGGGAGTGTTTGTTGAGCAACCCAAGGGGTTTGTGGATCCACACCACCCCAACCATGTCTATCGCCTCAAGAAGGCTTTATATGGGTTGAAACAAGCACCAAGGCTTGGTATGAGCGCCTCACTCTCTATCTTGTTGATAATGGCTGCTCAAGAGGTAGTGTTGACAAGACTTTGTTCATCAAGGGCAACAAATATGAGCTTTTCATAGCTCAAATATATGTTGATGATATTGTTTTTGGCTCCACCAACAAATCCAAAGTCCAACAATTTGTTGATGTCATGTCTCATGAGTTTGAGATTAGTCTTGTTGGGGAGCTCAATTACTTCCTAGGTTTGCAAATCATGCAATTGCATGATGGGATTTTCATATCCCAAGCTAAGTAAGCTAAGAACCTAGTGAAGAAGTTTGGCCTTGAGAATGCCAAACATTGTGACACACCCATGAGTACCACCTTGAAACTAAGCAAGGATGCTAGTGGCAAGAGTGTGGAACAAAGTCTTTATCGTGGCATGATTGGTAGCTTGCTTTACTTAACCGCAAGTATGCCGGATATAGCCTTTAGTATGGGTGTGTATGCTAGGTACCAAGCGGATCCCAAGTAATCCCATCTGTCTTCATTGAAGAGAATCATTCGATATGTGAATGAGACATCCAACTATGGGAGATGGTACTCTTTTGACACTAATGCTAGCTTAGTTGGCTTTAGTGATGCAGATTGGGCAAGAAATTGTGATGATAGAAAGGGTACATCGGGCGGTTGCTTCTTCCTAGGCAACTTGGTCTCATGGTTTTGCAAGAAGCAAAATTCCATCTCTCTATCCACAGCTGAAGTGGAATACATAGCCGCCGGGAGTGCTTGCACACAACTCCTTTGGATGAAGCAAATGCTTGTGGATTTTGGCTTTGATCAAGGTATTCTAACCCTTTATTGTGATAACATGAGTGCAATTAACATTTCAAAGAATCTGGTTCAGCACTCTAGGACAAAACATATAGACATTAGGCATCATTTCATTAGAGAGCTAGTTAAAAACAAATGCATTGCACTTGAGCATGTTGGCACAAATGATCAACTAGCGGATTTATTTACAAAGCCCTTAGACTCAACTAGGTTCAAGTCACTTAGTAGGTCTATTGGGATTTGTCATATGCCTTGATGAGTTTTGGTGATTGACCCCTTATAGGGAGCTCAAGCAAACAGAGCAACCTTGCATGTTGAAATAAGCAAAAACTTGATCAACTTTATGCTTCTTTATTAAAGCTTGAGCATTTTGGTTGTGCTTATATATCTGTTAACAGTCATTTAATTGCTTGAGCATTTTTGGTTGTGCTTATATATCTGTTAACAGTCATTTTTGGCAGGGGTCCAAAGAAGAATTTTCCATCTGGTAGGTACCTGGTAGGACCTAGATCGGGACCGGTACCTAGATATCGGGGATGCTCTACACCATGAACCGGAAAGAAGTCAGTACCACATCTCACAGTCTACCAGGTACCAAGTAAGGCTATACCATGATACCTCCTACCTAGCTCCTAGGTACCATGATACCTCCTACCTGGTTCCTAGGTACCACGATACCTCTTACCTGGTACCTAGGTACCGCGACATCTACCATGGTACCCAAGTACCGCAATATCAGTCTAGGATCTAACCAGAATGTATATCCTACCCACCAAGTAAGAAGAATGGAACCAGGAAGAGGTACCAGCATGCTAGAACAAGTGCCACGCCATCGAGCACTCCGGTACACCAGTGTACCTATACTACCGGGATACAGAGTCAGAATTCTCCTTCAAGCAACGTAAAAGAGAAAGTTGACCTCTCTGGTAATTAATGGAGATAATCAGCACCATTAATGAGGGAATCAGTCAACTCCATTAATGGCCATTCACAACTCCATTAATGAGGGAATCAGTCAACTCCATTAATGGCCATTCACAACGCCATTAATGATGGAAGCAGTCAACTCTATTAATAGAGATAATTAGCCCCATTAATGAGAAGATCAGTTAACTCTTTAATGGCCATTCAAAACGCAATTAATGAGGGAATCAGTCAACTTCATTAATGAAGATAATCAGACTACATTAATGAGAAGATATTCAACTCCATCAATGAGAAGATAATCAGACTCCATTAATGAGAATATATTCAACTCCATTAATGAGAAGATAATCAGACTCCATTAATGAGAATATATTCAACTCCATTAATGAGAAGATATTCAACTCCATCAATGAGAAGATATTCAACTCCATTCATGAGAAGATATTTAACTCATTAATGTCGATAAACCAATGTAGTGGGCAACAAGGATGAACAAATATAAATATGACAAGTCACTCTCCAAGAAAAAGGTCGATTCCCCAACATTTCGACTCCCTGACATTCTCTCCAACATTCTCCAACAACTCTCATACATCTCCATATCTCCAAGATGTCTCTGATCCCAGATTTTGCCCACTTCTCCATTAGGAATATGAGTTCGCCATCGCCTGGAGTGTAAAAGGGACCCTGCCCGAATTCCCTCTACACCACCATTGTATCGATTGCTATGTATGTCAGTTTTTACCATGAATGTACCTGTATCAAATGGTACCCCTCTAACTCTAACCTACCAGGACTCAGTTTGTATTAATGTAAGCTCTCCGGAGCACCTCTCGTAATATATAAATATAAAGAAGGATCTTTTCTCCTTCCTATGGATACTTCCTGGGGGTTTTTCAGCATGTGATCAATCATGATGCTTTTTCCCCCTAGGTCAGTCCACCACTACTAAAAGAGTTGTCATTCTCCCATCTATCTCCTTGTTATGAATGCATGTATGCATGCTAGGCACCGACCATGCTGGTCCTAGCTATCATGTACCTCTCCCAGCTCATTACCTAAATTCAAAGTAATTAATTATCCTTATAGATATTAGATATTTAAAGGATTAATTAATCAATTAACAAAATAAAAAGATATTAATTAATTGATATTATATATTAATTAATTAAAGGTTTTGAAAACTGATACACGTAGAGAGAATGTATCGATTCTCTCAATTCAATTGCATTAAATTGCAATTGATGCATGAAATTAAAAGAGGAGAAAATTGAGAGGTGTGCGGCCAGAGAGAGAGAGAGAGAAATTTTTTTTTTCTTTGATTCATGGTGGCTGATTACCACACTTAGAAAACAAGAGTTGTTTTCGTAAATTTCTTCTACCTCCATTCAAGTTTCTGAAACCCGTGACGTGCCCATACGCTGTTGCCAATCGCGGGACATAGCCGGGAAGATCTTCTGTTTCAAATCAGGAAGCAGATCGAAAAAGAAAGAATGAGCCTTCAAACACTGGTATGAAATCGTTTCACCTTCTTTGTTGTTTTCGATTATTATTGTACAATTTCAGTTTACTTGATGATTGCATAAAAAATTTTAAAACCCCATTCCGCTGCGCAATCCAAAACCTAGAACCAACAAAATGGTATCAGAGCCATTTTTGTACAATATAATCGAATTCGATTGCTCCTGATTGCATGTGTGAATGTGTAGGCACCGTCTTTATGATTGTATGAATGTTTATAATTAAATCAGTTTTAGTTAAACATGGTTGATCGTAAATTTTTATGGTACATGGGTTTTAGGATTTTTGGATTTAAATGTAATATATATTTTTTAAAATGTAATATTAATTCCAGGTTGTATATTTTTTTATGAGGTTATTTTATTTTTATTGATGTTAATCGATGAAGATGATGATCCGGAAGACGTACCATGGCAACACAATTGTAATAGATATGTTGCACAATAAATGATGTAATAAATATGTTCACAATAAATGGTGCGCACAACAATTTACACACAACATTATCATGTTGCAGTTGTGCACAATTATTGTGTATGTGTGTGTTGCGCACAATTGTTGTGTGCATGTGCAACATGCTGCAGTTGTGCACAATTGTTGTGTATGTGTGTAGCAAGAGCGCTCGGAGTGTAGCAGTCAAGCAAGTTTGGGCCAATTTTTTTTTTTTTTGGGAAATCCCAGCCTCCGAAAAGTGTTAGAGTAACATTTTGGCTTTAGGGATTTAATCCATGTGGTAAATCCAATGAAATAAATCAAGTTGGACTTGATTTGGGCCCGGAAGACACAAAGATATTACAAATGGACTTGAAGAATTTTGGAATTACAAGAAGACCAAGGAATGCCTTGGATATTATTGTAATTAGAATTTTTTTTAAGTTAGATAAACCTATCGTACTCGGTCAATTCATGTATGCTTTTATTATGTTATAATTAAAGCATTGTCATGCATATACATATCATTTAGATTAGGTGTGCTTACACATATATATGTTGATATGTCATACATGCATTATAGCCTTCTATATTATGTGTTTAATTTTAATTTGATTAAAATGGGTAATTCACATAATTGGCTATAAGTTAATGGGATTAGTTTTTAGGAGTAAAAACTTGGTAATTCTCATTAATTACTAATCTATTTATTAAAGTGTTTAATTACTTAGATTAGTAGGGTCCATTATAAATATTAGGTTTAATTCGATTAAGCCCCTAATTATATTTGGACATGATAATGTGTTTAGTTTTAATTGTTAAAACCTGGTAAATACACATTTAATAATTCTAGTCTTAGTAAATGGTTTACATAGATTAGAATTATCACTAATAAACTAGATTTTTAAGAGTTAAAAATCATATTAGTTTATTAGTTATTGGAATAGGATTCTAATAATCTGAGATTAATGCACTAGACGTTTAGATTGGAATTAGCCGTTTAATCTTGTTTAATCTAGATGCATTAATATTAATAGAAAACCCTTAATTATAAAATAGTGAGTGGGAGAGGGATAAATGACATTATATCCTACGGTCTCCATCATTAGTTCAACACAGTGAGATTCAAGTGGGGCCTCGTGACGGCTTTGCTTTTGCCCTCCCTAAGGAGGGTTTCCATAAGAATCAATACCAAGGTTGACATCATAACATATAGGATTTCTGAGGAGATTTCGGGATTGACCGACCCTAAGGCGGCAATTCTCGAGTTAAGCTTATGAGATCTGAAATGATGGGTTAAGCTCACAAGGTTTTAGTTAAATTGGTTAATTAAAAACCTGACTAAATAAACGATGGTTGAATGATATTGGAATAAGAGTTATTTTGGTATATCATTTGATTGAGGAGGTCTCGATCCAACATGCAAGAATTTGACCGACCCTAAGGCGACACTTACTTGTGGTATGTTGGATTGTCGTGGCATAGAAACATTGTTTTCTTAGGGTTGTTCTTGTTCATTAAACATTTTCAAGCATCATGTTTAATTTTATGCCGAACATTCGCACATGATTTGAATGTATGATTGAATGAATTCTTAATTTATGTTTTTTCAGCCATGTCATCTGCACTATTACAAATCCTTGCCAATGACAAATTAATTGGCGATAACTACACTAAATGGAAACATAACATAAATGCAATCTTGGTCACCAAGGACCTAAAGTTTGTGCTTACGGAGGAATGTCCTCCAGAGCCTACTGTCGATGCCGCACGAACTGTTCGTGAGGCATATCAAAAATGGGTCTCATCAGATGAGAAAGCCTGAACATAACTGTTAGCCAGTATGACAGACGTGCTTGTCACTAAGCAGGAAGCAATAGGTACTGCATTTGAAATAATGGAGTCATTGCAGGCAATGTTCGGGCAACCCTCTGAGCAAAAGCGGCACTGAAGTTGTTCGTTCCGCAATGCTTGCTTGGATGAAAGATGGCGCATCTGTTCGGAAATATGTCCTGAACACGATGTCCTATTTCAACACGGCAGAGATCAATGGCGGGGCCATTGATGAACCCAGTTAGGTGAGCATCATACTGACGACTCTTCCAAAGAGTTTCGATCAGTTTAAGAGTAACTATAAGATGAACAAGCTAAAGTTCAGTCTCACTCAGTTGCTCAATGAGCTCACTACTTTTGAGTCCTTGACTAAGGACAGCAAAAGTAAGACCGGTGAGGCAAATGTTGCCGAACCATCTTCCTCTAGAAATAAAAAGAGGAAGAGGTCTGTTGGGAAGGCAAATGTTAAGCCCAAGCCTAAGAAAACCCAAGGCAGGAATAATGGCGCCTATACCAACCAAGGCAAAGGAAAATGTTTCCATTGCGACAAGGTTGGACACTGGAAGAGGAACTGTCCTCAGTTTCTAGAGGAGGTTGCCAAGAAGAAGAAAACGAAAGGTCAATATGATTTACTTGTTCTTGAGTCATGTTTAGTGTAAAATGATTCTTCACCCTGGATAGTTGATTTGGGGGCCACTAACCATGTTTGTTCTTCTATGCAGTGGATTGATTCATGGACACAGCTTGAGGAGGGAGCCTTCTCTATGCTTGTTGGGTCGGAGGATGTCATGTCAGCAAGAGCAGTGGGTGTAGTTAGACTACATTTTGGAAATTGTTTTATTGTTTTGAACAATGTATTTTTTATTCCTGGATTCACAAGAAATTTGATTTCTGTTTCAAAGTTGTTGGAACAATTATATTATGTTTCTTTTAATAATAAGTCTATTATTATTGCAAAGAATGGTTTGAATTTATGTTCAGGATTAAATGAAAACAATTTGTATATTTTAAGGCCATTAATACATACAACACTGCTCAATGCTGAAATGTTTAAAGTTGAAAAACCATAAAACAAAACGACAAAAGATTTCTCCAGAAAATGAAACGTATATATGGCATCTAAGACTTGGCCACATTAACCTTGACAGGATAGATAGACTAGTTACAAGCGAAGCTTTAACTGAGTTAAAGGTTGGCACCTACCTATCTGCGAATTCTGTCTGGAAGGTAAAATGACCAAGAGACCTTTTACTGGAAAAGCGATTAGAGCTAAAGAACCACTAGAGCTTATACATTCAAACGTATGTGGACCGATGAATGTTAAAGCAAGGGGTGGTTATGAGTATTATGTCACCTTTATAGCTGACTACTCTAGATACGAATATGTCTACCTAATGCAACAGAAGTCGGAAACTTTTGAAAAGTTCAAAGAGTTCAGAGCTGAAGTTGAGAATTAGTTAGGAAAGACTATCAAGTCTCTACGATCGAATCGTAGAGGTTAGTACCTTGACCAAGAGTTTGAAGACTTTATGGTCGAGTATGGGATAGTGTCCCAACTCATAGCTCCTGGTACACCACAACAGAATGGTGTCGTGGAGAGGAGAAATAGAACCCTAATGGAAATGGTGAGATCTATGATAAGTTTCTCATCATTACCAAATTCCTTTTGGGGATATGCGTTACAAACTGCGGCTTACATTTTGAATGTAGTCACATCCAAATCTATTCCTAAATCTCCCTTAGAGTTGTGGAATGTTCGTAAAGCTAGTTTGCGACATTTCCGCATATGGGGGTGTCCACCACACGTGCTAAAGAATAGAAGTGGAAATCTAGACCCCAAGTATGTAGTCTGCTTGTTTGTGGGATATTCCAAGGAGACCAGAGGTGACTACTTCTATAGTCCTGAAGAGAACAAAGTATTTGTATCGACAAATGCAACGTTTCTTGAGGATAGCTATATATGTGATCATAAACCTCGAAGTAAGATTGTATTAAATGAAATGAAGCCTCGTACGACCAGTACTTAGCCAACAACAGTTGTTGATCCATTGACATCTGATAGTCTGATGATTCCTAGTCAGGATACACTACCACCTAGACGTAATGAGAGGATTGTGAGACAATGATGACTCGCTTTTGTGTTGTTACCAAATATCGAATATCAAAAGACATTTATAAAGTTTTTCCTACGTAATGTGCTCTAAAGTTTTGAAACCCTAGTAAAGCGGTAAGCGAGGGTATTGTCCTCAGGGAGGTGTTATCCGTCGATTGTCTCACGTTTTAGTGATTTTTGAAAGCAATGTAAATAAGATCATGGCAAGGGTGAGAGTGGTGTGTGTGAAGTGTAACATTAGAGTGTGTGTGTGTGTGTGTGTGTGTGAGAGAGAGAGAGAACAAGAGCAATGAAAAGAAACAAATAAGAAAACATAAGTGAACATGGTGGGGTGAGAATGGTGATTAAAGTGATAAATATAAAATGGCGGATAGGAAAGATGCAAGAAAATGGATACATATGGTACTCATGACCACCAAAACATTTGTGCCACCTAAAATAACTAACTGCAAGGACACTCTTATAATGGGTTCAACCTAGCCTTAAGTACGACCTCTAGATATCGAAATGTGAGAGTCGACTAGTCCTCTATCGCTACTCACCGAGAATGTATCTCATAAGCGACTACTAAGGGCTGCATTTAAGCATATATATTAAGGAGATAAACATAAGATCTGAAAATACACAAAGTGTATCTAATACAACCTAGAAGGGGGGTGAATAGGTTTTAGTTGATTTATTACCAACTTTTCAACTTAATCAATTTTAATAATCCTACTCCATATTAGCAATCAATCAATCCAATATTAATAAGCGGAAAACAATAAAAACACAAGGATTGATTTACGTGAGAAACCCTCCAACTGGGCAAAACTCACGGGCTATCCTTCTAGCCACATACGGTCCTCAAATCCACTATTTGAACGAAAGTTTACAACCTAGGTTGACCTCAAGTCACTCCTATTTGGTCACTAACCCTTTCACTCTACCCAACGGGTCTTTAATAGTGATTCTTGACCACAAGCTTGTGCACTAACTCACTTAGTCACAAAGCTTAACAATCAATGAAGAGGTTAAACAACCTATGTGAATATGTAAAAGATATTCAAACATGCAATTAATGCTAGGCAACAATAAATGCTTATCTAAGGATTTAAAGATGTCAATAAATGCAAATCCTAGATATCAATATCTAAATGCAAATGCATGAAGATTTAGCTAGAAGGGTAAAATCGTCCTAAATGCTAGCTATCAATGAACAAGGCTCTCAACCAACAAACAACAACTCAATCATGTTATAAATGCCAATAAACATAAAGATATGCAATAAAATCACATGAAAGAGCTAACCCTAGGCAAACAAGAACATAAATAAATATAAAGAGATTTAGGGCATGTTCAAGTTACCTAGTCAATGAAAGCAAGAAGAATCCATGATGAGATAATGCTTGAAGATGTTAGATGCACATGGATTTGTGTTTGGTTGAGTAAAGATGAGTTCTTGGGAGTTTCTCTCTCTAAGGGAAGCTTGGCCTATCAAAAATGGCTTCTTGAACTCATAAAAAACTGAGCAAGGAAGAAGATAGAGCATATATAAGGGAGCCCTAGTTGAAACAGCGTCGTTTTGAACTTAGGGCACAAAATCCCGTCAATACCGCTAGATGGACCGCGTCGCAGGCAAGTGTCCAGACCGCGGTACACACAGCAGTGCACCGTCTGGACAACAATGCGGTGCAGGGCACTGTGCATGCAGGTGCACAGGCCGCGGTATAGGCAACAGAGGCTTACTGGACAACACCGCGACTTGGGTCGCTTTGCGTGCACGTGTACAGGAAGCGGTACAGGGAGCATGACCCTGCTGAGGTATACCGCTCTGTATG
Organism: Dipteronia sinensis; assembly: GCA_033220585.1. Taxonomy (NCBI): domain Eukaryota; kingdom Viridiplantae; phylum Streptophyta; class Magnoliopsida; order Sapindales; family Sapindaceae; genus Dipteronia; species Dipteronia sinensis. The sequence continues at coordinate 42,649,011 of CM065642.1, forward strand.
CCGCGGTGCAAGCATGTCTTGCCAAGCGGTCTAGGCCGCGCTAAGAGAAGAAATTCTCTTTTCTAGGCAAACTCAACACACTAAGTGATGTGCAAAAAGTGCAAGTGTGAAGTGTAAAAAGAGACATACAATACATCATTCAATAACATGAAGATAAGAACAATAATGCATGCAAGTGAGTGTGTGCAACTAGATCTCTTCAAAGAAAGTTAAACTAGTGAGATACCTTTGAAGTGCTCTTTGAGAGAGATGATGTCCTTGAAGCTTGATCACACTCAAGATGCCTAAATTACCCTTACAAAGAATAATCCCCAATGTGGTTTGTCAACGAAATAAGCCAATCAAAATATGAGGAACTTACAAGATCGACCACTAATCGCTACTCACCTGTCACGTGTAAGCAACAACCAATGGAGGCATCAAGAATAAATGGACCCTCGACCACTACTCGCCGAGAGTGTATCGAACGAGCAATGGCTAAGAGTCGAGACAAGATTGCTACTCGCCGAGAGTGTATCTTTCGAACAACGCTCAAGGGTCACGTAAGCGTGTAGGCTTATAGAACTGAAACCTACAAAGGCATCATGTATACTCATCATGAGTTCCACTCAAACAAACAAAAATACTCAAGTCAATCCAAAACATGCATTTCAAATAATCCATCGACATATGAGCAATCATGGGATGCTTAATTAATCTACTCCTAATCCCAATCATAAACACACATCAATTTCTACTCTACATGCCATGAAAGTAAAGACAAGAGCTATCCCTAAACATGCATCAAGAATTGGGTTGTCAATCCTACTTAATACAAGTCAAGAATCAATTAAGTGCAATTGAATGGGACAATACAAGAAGAAATCAAATACAAGTCAATCAAATAAATGGAACTAGTATTAGGGTTTACATATTTCCCAAATGAGGATACACATCAAATAAAGAAAATACAAGAGAAGAGTAAAAGAAGAAACCCAAGGGTGTCAATCCCGGATCTCTAAGCTCAAAGAGTGACCCAATTGTCATCTCAGATCTCCAAGCTCCATGGAAGCTCCTCCTCCTCATATACAAGGTAGAGTGCTCTTTCCTTTTGAATCTCCCTCAAAGATGGATGGTGATGGTAGCAGGTGGTGGTGGAGAGGCAATCCATGTAGGAAAACCTTCATGGATGCCTTTGGAATCTCCTATCTCTCTTGATTTGGTGGAGAAGATTAAGTGTGGTGGATGGAAAGGATAAAGTTCATCCTCTTGGGTCTTGGGGCAAAGTGATGTGTTGAAGGTAATTTCTGGACTACGTGAAGTTGATCACTCGTCACACAAAATATGCAAAGTTGATGATTATGTAATAAATTGGAAAGAGTGAAAGAAATCGTGAAAGCAAGATTTTACTTGCTAAAACCTCAAGGTGAGGAAACATTCACGGTTGCCGGTGAAGGCGAGAGAAGAATTCACTATGTATAACACAATTACACACTCAGCCTTACTTGCTCTCTTGAATATCTAATCCTTTGTTAACCCTCATTGGGTACTTTTTAGGTCTATTTATATATGCATAGAACCCTAGTTCTCGGAATACAAGTAAGAGAAAGGTAGTAGTGAGAAATTTTTTTTCTTTGATTCATGGTGGCTGATTTCCACACTTAGAAAAAAAGAGTTGTTTTCGTAAATTTCTTCTACCTCCATTCAAGTTCCTGAAACCTGTGACGCGCCTACACGCTTTTGCTAATCGCGGGACATAGCTGTGGAGATCTTGTGGTTCAAATCAGGAAGCAGATCGAAAAAGAAAGAAGGAGCCTTCAAACACTTGTATGAATCGTTTCACCTTCTTTGTTCTTTTCGATTATTATTGTACAATTTGGTTTACTTGATGATTGCATAAAAAATTTTAAAACCCCATTCTGCTGCTCAATCCAAAACCTAGAACCAACAGTAGCGATCATAGCTTCTACTCTCTTCTTGTCCTTCAAGTTATCACACACGGAGTAAATGTGGCCAAATCCACCATACCCAAGGCATCAGTCGTCTATCCTTGATGATTTATCCTTACTTGCTTCATCATTCTTTAGTCAGGTCATCTTCTTATCCTCCTTCACTTTTGAGGTCATACCCTTCTTGTGAGATTTCATGAATCTCTTAAATATCTCTATCATGAGAGTCATCTCCTCATCAGAGTCATTTACCTCCCTCATAACTTTGGAGGTCTTCAAAGCAATACCATCTCTAAGTGTTTCACTCTCACACATAGTGTTTAATGAGTGAAAGAATGAATGCAAAGAATAAAAAATGCACACAAATGCAAGACACACAAACAAGAGCAAGGATCACCTAAGTATGTCTAGGAATCTGCTCTGATACCAATTGAAAATTACAGCTCAAGCTTGTGTCTAAACAACCTAGAAGAGGGGTGAATGGGTTGTTAATCGTTTATTACCAATTTTTTCGATTAGTCAATATTAATCAAAATTAAACCAACACAATTAAAATACAATCAACGTAATTAAAGTACGGAAAACAAATAATGACACATTGGTTGATTTACGTGAGAAACCCTTCAACTGGACAAAACTCACAGACTATCCTTCTAGCCACACTTGGTCCTCAAATCCACTACAGTTATAATGTTTACAACCTACGTTAACCTCTAGTCACACCATTCTTGGTTACTAACCCACCGCTACTACCAGCATGCCTTTTTAGTGATTCTTGACAATTTTGCTAGTGCACTACACTCTCGTAGTCACAAGACGTAACTCTCAAAGAAGAGAACAACAACCTATGTGAATATATGAATATTAAAAATGCAATTAATGCTAGGCAACACTAAATGCTTATCTAGGGATTATATGATGGCAATAAAAGCAATCCTAGATGTCAATGTCTATAAGGACCTGCAAGTATAAACTCTAGTCATCAAATAAAGCCATATCAACACAAGTTGTCGTATAAAATGGCAAGGACAATAAATGCAATCAACAAATGAAATCAATAAGTCCTAATCAATAATGCCTAAATACAAAGCATATAAGACTTAGCTAGAGGGCAAAATAGTCCTAAATACTAGCTGTCACAAACAAACCCAACAATTAACATAAAAATCTCAACTTGTAATTAAAAGACTAATCTTGATGCAAACAAGTCATAAATGAGATTTCTTGTTAAGCAAGAAAACTAGAATGAGTGAAGATGGTGTTCTACTTACCTAGTAATATATGTTGATGAAGACCCAGGCAAGAACACATCCTAGATGAAGCTAGATTATGTTTGATTCATGAATGAATGATGGGTTTGGGTTTGGAGAGTTAAAAGACAACTCTTGGAGCTTCTCTCTTAGAAAACACTTCATCTCCCTAAAAATCAATTCTGAATCTCTAAAAACGAAATGAGAGAGAAGAGAACATATATATAGAAGCACTAGACAAAACTACGTCGTTTTGGAAAAATTTGCAAAAAGAAAAGGCAAACAAGACATAGTGCGCGAGTCTATTGCGCGGGTAGGAACCCATGCACTAACTCGCGCATATGGGCTTTGCTGGTTCGTGACCAGCACACATACCAGTGAACTGGGGATCAAAAACCATCACCCCAACTGCGCTGGTCTACTGTGTGGGTAGGCACCCGCGCACTGACCCATGCACAGAGACTTCGCTGGTTCAAGACCGGCGAACAACCAACAAACCAATCAGCGAACCGGGGACCAGAAACCACATCAGGATAACTGCGATGGTGGCTGCGCTGGTAGCTACCAGCGCACAAGGTTTATCAACGTACAAGAAACAAGCACATTAAGACGTGCGAGAACGGACGCAACAACCACACTTAAATCTAGAAATGAAGTGCCAGTGTGATTGAAGGAATGCACACATGAGCAATCAAGGAATAAATGCATGTCCATACAAATGCAAGTTTGTGTTCAATGTGTAAATGATGCACACATATAAGCGATGATGAACACAAATGCAAGATGAACAAAGCATGCATGAGTAAAGAGTGTGTATGTGCAACTAAATCTCTTCAAAGAATTTAAGTCAAGTGATATACCTTCTTGAAGCACTTTGGGATGTTCGGAAGCATGCCAATCACAATCACAATCACATATGCTACCTGTTACATAACAATCCCAATGTAGTTTGTCATGAAATAAGTCAATCATAAATAGAGGTCCTTACAGGAACGAATTGGTCAACCCCAATGTTGTTGAGTCCAACCACTATCATGAATATTTAAACATCAATAACCAAGGCATATTTGGGCTGAAAAGTAACAAAACATCGTAGCATGTACATGTTACGTGTGTATCCGAATTGAATGTGATTCATACACTGTTTTAACATCAATAGGAATTTTGATAGGAAAACATGGATTCTATAATTTATAATTCCAACGATTTTAATGCTAGATTCGTAGAATTCCAAATAGAAATAATCACTATGATATTCTTCTAAATGATCGATTAAGATGCGATATGACGCCTACGATAATAAATAACATAACAATCAAGAGAAATCATATCTCTATATCCGAACAATTTTTGTACTTCTTTTAAACACTTTCGGAGCGCTTTTTACCAGGCCAATATCAAAGTCTCGATTAAATTCAACCAAATTATTGTTTGGTTAATCATTTTTTGTTATATATGAATTTATATATATATATATACATATATATATATATATATATTCTCTGTCTGCGAAATAGATCGATAAAACTATAAGATTAACGTGTATAAATTGACTTGCCTCGGCTACTTACCGAACTTGGAGTCTAGTCATTTCACTCTTGGATCCTTTGCAGCTGAATTGACATTGGGTGTTTTATACTAAGATGGGCTCGGTTTCTTAACACGCGTCAAGGTAAACTTGTCCCCGAACCGTCTTTTTTTATGCTGAACTGCAACATCCTGGAGGTCGTCAAATATTCATCAAGATGAATTGTGTTGCGAATCAAACATCATTTGAAGGCTCTATATGTCTAGTTTACAGCAAAATTTGTGGCTCGCGATCTCCTTTTTAGAGAGAGTTATCTCTATTTTAGCGTTTGGTGGTCGAGTTAGAAAATCCTCTGTGAATCACTTTCTTCAATGTTTTGGGGGCTATAACATCCTCCACAATTTGAATTAGATTATGAACCACATATGGTCGAAAAGGCTTGTATGTCTATTTTCTTACTGTTTTTACGAATCGTAATTTCGATTTATGTGGAGGGAGATATGCCCATTTTAGTGCTCAAAGGTCATATTAGAAATCTATCCGCGAATTGTGTTCTTAGGTATATCAAATGACTTAACTTATTGACGAGATTAGTTGCACACACGCACCTTCATATTGCATTTTACACATTTATGTTTTATAACAAACTCAGTGTATGATCATTGCTCTTGCATTTGTTTTTTTGACATTAGTGTGTTTTTGTGTTTATGTTGATTGTTTCCAGTTGTGTGTTCGGAAACATTTACGCTTGCACGTTGGTGTGCTTGATTTTTAGCGCATTGTTAAACTGGAGTTGATTCTCTATTTTTAGGAATTGACGGTTGATTCGGCGGTCAGCCTGACAGCCGAATGGCACCGCCGTTTGAAGACAGAAGTTCTGTCTTCATTCTTCGGTCGATTCGGCGGCTGGCCTAACCGCTGATCTTGACCGCCGAGTCATACCTAATGATTATATCCTCTAACCGCGGTTAGCTAATCACCGAATGGTCATTCAAGGGAATTTTTGTCGTGTCACATACGGCTCGTGTCTCTCAATATAAATATACCATCTTCTTCCCCATTTCATTATAGGAATTCAGAAATTAAACCCTAGAGAGAGAGAGAGCTCGTTTTAGAGAGAGAAATCTTCTATCCATTGATTTCTAATTCTCCAATCAACACAAATCCTTCATCATCTTCATAATTCATTATCATATTGACATGGGTCTTCAAGTTCTTGACTAGGTAACATCATTTTCATCTCTATTCCATAGATTGATGTTCTTGACCTAGGTTTAGCATTTATTACATGATTAAATGCTTGATTATTATCTTTTGATGAATGTATTGTTGAATGTATGTTGATTATATGATAAATACATTGTTAGGTATTCTTATTGATTATATGTTGAATATTTGTGAAGGAATTTCGTGGGTCTCTCTTTGATTAAGTTTATTTATGATTGTTAGCATTCTAGGTTTATATAACATCTAGCAAAATCATTTTATTAATTGATTGGGTTTGTTTGTGACAGATTGATTCTAGGGTTGCGTTTATTATATGACTTAATGCATTGTCTCTACCACATTGATATATGTTAATGTTGAATACATTGTCAGTGAAAATATTGATTGATTGTGGTAGATTGTGATAACTAGAAATTCCATGTCATTTATGCCATCTAGCAAAGTCTTGTGATTACTCATTTAGACTTTGATAATTAGAGTTTATTGACTTGTCATTAAATCTCTAATTAAGCATATAGTGTTGTCTAGCATTATATTGCATTTTTGAGTATCATTGCATATTCACTTAGACTTGCATCATCTCTACATTGAGTTAAAGTTTTGTGACTACAAGGTGTAGTGCAAAAGCAAGGTTACGATCACCATAAAAGGCTTGCGGGTAGAGATAGTCAAGTTCTTCCGAGAACGGTGTGATAGAAGGTCAACCTAGGTTGTAATTTATATCTCATATAGTGGATTTTATGGACCGGAAGTGGCTAGTAATCTAGCTCGTGAGTTTTGCCCTGTTGGAGGGTTTCTCACGTAAATAACTCATCGTGTTTTTATTATTTTCCGCACTTTATTATTATCTTTATTTGGATGGTTGATTCATGTTATGGTTTGAGATTAATTTTGATTAAGTCGAAAAGTTGGTAACTATTTTGATAACAACCAATTCACCCCACCTCTAGATTGTATTAGATACACTTTGTGTAATTTCATACACCATTGCATTTCAAAAACTTAATCATCGACAATCCAACGAATATTATGGAATCTTAATAACTAGTTCACTACGTGAAGACTTAGTCATCCACCCCATAAATATTTCAAACATAATTGATTATTTAATTTTTACAAACCATCATTATGAAATTTTGAATGGTCAGTCTACTAAGTAGAAAATTAATCATCCAACTTCATAATAATTTCTAATATAATCAATTAATGTCCTCAATGAAATAAACAAATCATAATGAAATCTTAATGGTTAGTCTACTACGTAGAAACGTAATCATCTGATTTCATAATGATTTCATAGGTTACATCTTTGTAAACCATGAACCAATTTCAATATCTCATACTCAACAAAATTTTATATAATTTCTCTAAATCAATCCAACATAGTCACACATAATTTTTGATCCAAAATTATGCAAAACAATGAGAAAAATATAACCTTCTTAAAAACATGTTGAGTGACATTATCTTTGAACATATAGACTATGTATGCCTCAACAAGTATTGGGCACTTACATCCTTTCATTCAATTGAAAGAAAATAAATTAGCGGCAACTTCCGAAATTTTTTATGAAAATTTATAACATATTCACAACACATTGTAAAATTACTATTTCCCCCTAAACATCATATAAATAAATTATTTCAACTATACGGTTCTATAAATGAATACCTTAAGATGATAAACCTTCTACGAAGAAGAACATCACTTGTCACATGTGAAAATCCTCCGATGGAGATGATTAACACATGCATATAATTTTATCATCGCAGTTCAAATTTAATAATTGATAACCAACTAATTTCTTAAAATCTTAATGATTAGTTCACTATGTGAAAACATAATCATCCGATTCACGAGAATATTCAATCAATTATTAAATTTATCAAAACAATAATAGTTAACCAACAAGTTTCTCAAAATCATAATGATTAGTTCATTACGTAAAAACATAATCATTCAAGTCACGTGACTATTCAAAACAGATTGTTAATTTCAAACAAACTAATAATCGATATCTAATGAATTTCTCAAAATCTTAATGACTAGTTCACTACATTAACACATAGTTATTTGATTCACGAGAATATTCAAAAATTGATTCTTAATTTTTCAACCTCAGTAATAATTGATAACCGACGAATTTCTCCAAATCTTAATGATTAGTTCACATCGTGGAAACATAATCATCCGATTCACGAGAATATACAAAACAATCTATTATTAAATCTAAATTATTATGAAAACTTAATGATTAGTCTACTACGTAGAAACATAATCATCCGAAATCACAATAATTATATATTAACTATGAACGGAAATTATTTCCACAAAGATTTTTGGAAATTATAAAACTGCCTCACGAATTTGCAAAATTTCAAATCGGTCCCTATATTTTTTTAATATTAAATTGGCCCAAAATATTTCATGATATTAGAATTCAACCCCAACATATAACCAATTGCATATAGATACCTCAATGTTATAATTAATTCAAACATGCCACAAGAAAATAGCAAAACAACCCTCATATTATATCAAATTCACAAAAAGTGGCCTAAACCGAATTGAATCTAATTGAACCGAGCTGAGAAAGAGTGTTTGGTTCAGTTCATAGCTTTTATTTGGTTCAAACCGATTTGAAATTTGAAAACTGAATTGAATTTGGTTCGGTTTCAGTCCGAATAAACCGAATCTTAATGAATTATTTTGCAAAGTTTAATTTTATTACAGACTGTTTGTTGATGATGTTTTATTTTGGACTACATTATGATAGATTGTGATACTTGAAATAGAATTAGGGTTTAATTAGGGTTTAGTTTTTTTTTCTTATAATAAAGAGATATACTTGAAGATATGCGTGAACATAGTATTTAGTTTATTTTTAATCAAACTAATTTGTCCTTATTGGTAAATTTCTACTGAGATATTTTTATAATTAAATTTTTTATTAAACTATTGATGTGCTTATTATATTTAAGGGTGGCAATATCGGCACCTATTATATATATTAAATCAATATTTAAGTAGAATATTTAAATTAGAAAAAAAAATTCATAAAAACAATAAAAAAAAACTTTTTAAAAGATTTTATAAATCAAATCAATATTTAATTAGATTATTTAATATTAAGATGAAATAAAATATATAAATGATTTTAATTTGATTGCATAAGGATGATAATGATATTTTGAAATATTCATTTAATGCTGAAATAGATTATTCCATAATCACTTTCAAAAAGTACCCCTCACCTATTTCTTAAATCATTGTCAAACATTATTAGATTATCAATTAATTACTTTTGGAAGTTTTACTAAACATCATTTTATGTCAATATTAAAATAATAAGTTGATTTTAAATTTTCAAAAGCAATACCAAATTAACCCTAACTAAAAGTCATCTTGATAAATAGCATATATTGGGACTAAACAAAATACGTCCCTACATAGAATTTGTTTTTTTTTAAAAATGTACCACTTATGGGTATAGCGACTCGAATGTGGGACATTGGCAGACTGACTGAGCGTTGTTTAACACTAAGCCACATTTGGGCGGTGGTCGTACAGAGAACATCTTAGGAGGAAAAATATAGTCTCTATTGTCTTCTTATCTAATTTAGGTGGCAATTTAATTCTTGATTTGTCTCTTACTAGGAAAATTGAAGAAAATTAATTAAGAATCTCAAAAATAATTATTAATTATTAAAACTTTAAATAAAACAAAAATTAAAAAAAAACTCTTAGTATTAAACAAATTTGTCCCAATGGAGAGCTTGTTGGGACTTGGGACTACACAAAATTCGTCTCGACAAAGAACCTCTTGGGACAAAAATACAGTCTCAATAAATAATCAATAGCATTACCCTCTTAAATATTTCACATTTGAATCCAAAAATAATATGTTTTTTTTAATTGGATGTATCAATACTTTAGGAGGGTTTACAAATAAAATATATTAAAATAAATATATTCATTTTAATAAGGATACTAATGTTAACAGAATGAAAGTTTACAGTAATAGTTCAATTTTGGGGTAAATACACTGATCTCCCTTGTCGTTTGAAATAAATGCAGCTAGATAGAAAGTATGTAGTTATTTGCTTAGACATCCACTGCTTTTAAAATTGAACTAATAAAAAGACCAATTTGCCCTTAGTCACTAAAATTCAAAAACAAAGATATTAACAAAGAACAATTAAATTAAACTAGTTATAGATCGTCTTATCAATGGAATATAAATTAAAATTAGGTTTTAAATGGAAAATTAATCTTTAAAATTTTTTGAAATTGTTTTTGTATTTAAATTTAAATATTTGTTTACTATTTTTAAAGTGGAAAATGTTTTTAATTTTTTAAATTATCTTTATTTTTTAAATAAAAATTTTTGTTTGATGATTTTAAAAAATAAAAAAATTTAATAGTAAAAGAAATAGTTTTTTTATAAGTTATTTAATTATTTTCATTTTTAACAACTAACCTGTAAACTAGTAAAAAAAATAAATTTTAAAATGAAGATAATTTAAAAGTTTAAAAATAGTTTTTATTTTTATTTTTTCCATTTTAAAACTATTTTTAAATTGATATTCCATTAAAAGGATTATCTTCAATTAATTTAATTAATTAATTTTTATAAAAATATAATCTTAATTTTTTAAAATTTTAATAACTAAGGGTAATTTAGTCTTTTTTAATTAAATTTAAGAATAAGGGAGGTCTGAGTAGATAAATGATTACTTGATCTGTAACTGCATTTATGTCAAACTTCAGGACATGTCAGTGTATTTACCACTTTAATTTTTAAATTTTAGACATGTGTACTTATAAAACGGGTGTGTAAAATTTATGTATGACAATATCGGCACCCATATGGCTTACATATTTACGGCAAGGGTAATGCTACTTTGCCAAAATCTGGTGTTAAATGATGTGGCAATACTCTAATCCATTCATTTAAATCATGCAAATCTAATACAATTTAAATGAATGAATGATAATATTGCCACATCATTTGGGCACCAAAGTTGGACACCAAATTTGAACAAAGTAGCATTACTCTTATGGCAAAAATATTAAAGTAGATGTGACAATAATATCTCATATAAATGCTTTCACATATATATATCAAAGATATTAAAACAGATATGACAATAATATCTCAAATAAATGCTTTCACAAAGATATCAAATAAGTATGATAATATATGACATATAAAATTATAAATCACATACTTCTGGCAAAAATATTAAAACAGATATGACAATACTATCTCATATAAATGCTTTCACAAAGATATCAAATAAATACGATAATATATGACATATTGTTATAAATTCAATGAAGAACATGTGAATAATTATTGAAATTGTAAGTTCCTCATATTTTGATTGGCTTATTTCGTTGACAAACCACATTGGGGATTGATTTTGTAAGGGTAAATTAGGCCTCATTGGGTGTGATCAAGCTTCAAGGACATAATCTCTCTCAAGAGCACTTCAAAGGTATATCACATGCTTAATTCTCTTTGAAGAGGTTTTAGTTGAACACACTCACATCAAATGCATTTGTATTGACATGCATGTATGGTTGCACACACACACACACTTCTTGCATTTTGGAGTTTATGGGTTGCACAGTGGGTTAGGCGACATGCAAGGCCACTTGTGCATGTCGCCCCTAATGTCGCCTTAGTTTTGATATTTTCTCACAGTGTGTTAGACGACTTCATAGGCGACTTGGGCATGTCGCCTAACATGTCGCCTCTGACATCTTGTTTTTCCTCCAGTGTGTTAGGCGACTTGGGTATGTCGCCTTACGTGTCGCCTTACGTGTCGCCTCAGGCAACGTGTTTTCTTTCCAATGTGTTAGGCGACTTACAAGGCAACTTGGTCATGTCGCCTTGCATGTCGCCTCTTTCACCCGAACTGGGCATTTCAGGTATTTCACACCAGCTCGGCTTTGGTCTCTATAAATACATCATCTTCTCCATCATTTTGACCTAGAGCTCTGAAAATATATCTCTAAGTGAGAGAAAGTATATCCAAGAGAGAAAGAGAGAGCTCCAAGAAGTCTTTTTTACTCAACCAAACTCATACCCATGTGCATCTAAGTTTCATTCTTGCATCTGTTCTTCATGGGTCTTCATGCTCTTCTTGACTAGGTAATCAAACAAGTCTTAGAACTTCATTTTCATCTCTATGTTTTTTTTTACCTAGGGTTAGCAATTATTTGTAAATTAATTGCATGTTT
>CM065642.1:42661293-42735959 GCA_033220585.1 Dipteronia sinensis
TGCTAGAACCCAGTTTCTGCTCTGCTATTATAGGATTTAACAGGCATTTTTATCTGAAAATTAATTATTATTTCTAAGCTTGTTGAGCTTTGCTAAAATGTGAAGTATGAACATGTGATTTATTAGTTGGCTCTTTCAGGGTACTTATTAATGTGGAGTGGAGACAAAACAACACATGCAATTTCTTTGCATAGAAGGCTGCATGTGTTGATAGGTGATTATTGATGGCTTCAATGTGCAAAATGTTTTCTCCTCCAAGATGGCTGGCTGAAAATTAGGAATTATTGAATAGTTTATGACTTTATGTTAAACATAACCAGAAAATTAAAGTAATTAATGTTGCAAGTAATGTGACAAGATGAGGCTAATCCGGTGGTAAAACTCCTCACACATGCACGGCTGCTCTATAAGGTTGTAGGTTCGAATTCTCCTCTTCCCCAGAAAAAATCTCAGTTTATGTAATAGTTTAATACTTTAAAAAAAATGTTGCAAGCAATGTCCGATTTTTTTGGGTAAACAGTGATATGCTACTGTTATTTAAAATGAAATACTATTTTTTTTTTAATTTTGATGTTGAATTTTGACATGAGTGAATATCCATTAATTAAAATAAATCGTACACATATATTATTTTTTTTTGACAAAAAATGTACACAGTTGAAAATTAACAAAATTTTAAAAAGCTCTTATTTAAAATTCAAAATTGGTATACAAAAATTTAAAAAAGTATAAAATTGTATTGGTCGAGAGAAAAAGTTGATCTCAAATAAGAATGTATTGTCGTGAACTTCTCATCTCATTAAAATAAATTTTTAAAGCATAAGACGATACCTAGCTAATAGAAGTTTCAATTCTTACATGGGTTTTGTATACTTGTTAATATTTTTAGTTTAGAAAGCTATGAAAGAAGTTATAATTAATATTAAATGATAATTTATTTTTTCAAAAAGAAATTAAATAAATAACAGAGTAACAAGTTTAACAAAGTCTTAAAAAAATTAAATATCTTGACAAGTTTAAAAATATTATGATCTTTTATTTCAAAATTCTGGTTAGCCTAGCACACCTTGATTCTGCCATTGTCTCTCGCTCAACACTCTTCGATCAAGTAGTGTGCACCCCATCTATGTTCGTAGTGAGATTAGAGATGTGCATTTTTCTTCGAACCCCTAAATCTCCACATCACCATCCCCATTTGGGGGAAAGAAATCATCCCAAATGGGCAAATGGGGTGGGGGATGGGTCTCCCATCACTATTTCCCAATTTTCCCCGATATACAGAGGCGGATTTAAGAGAGGGTTTGCCCGGGCTATAGCTTTTTTTTTTAAAATTCATTACATAAAGGTTCAATTACATAAACCTCACCTAAGGTTTGATAATATTACAAAACTATGATATTTAATCTAAATTTAGTGAAATGTAAATATTTTATTGTTTATTGTAAAAATACACATGATATTATGGTTCTAACATTATAGAATTAAACCATTTGCAAATTTAAATATTTTTTTAACTGCAAATTTAAATAATTGTTTATGCATAAATTTTACAATGTATTTCATATTATTGAGTAGCCCATTATTGAATTGGTATCATCTTATTATTAAAAAAATAAACAAATACTTTTATCAAGAATTATAATTTTTGTTTATTCTTAATCAATGTTTCGCATGTTTTGTAATGGCGTTATTAAATCCGTGTTCATTTAGGAAGAAAATCATAAGATTTTTCTCCATAATACACACCGAATCTAATAAATTTAGTGTGAGAGAGTTTGTGAGTCATTAATTAAACATTATAATATATTGACTAAATAAAAATAGATAAATAACTATTGATAGTTAAGGAGTTAACTTTATAATGTTAGTGTGTACAAAGAAAAAAAATTATTATATATATATATAATTTAGCCCGGACGGTAAATGTTTTCCTGGTACGCCTCTGCGCGATATATATAAATTTTTCTGTTTTTCTCATTTCCCAATTTTCTCACTTTTCTAATTTCAAACTCTAACTATAAATACTTTATTAACTTCACATTCAAATCAGTGCTTATGAACTTATGAATTATGATTAGTTTTTATTTGAACTTGTAATTAATTTTATTTGTATTTGTACTGGATTTATGTATATCATATTGCATAATATACTCATGGATTTTTTTTACTATGTAATTTTCAGTTAAACAAGGTCAAACGGGGGAAACGGAAACGGAGGAACGTAGGGAAATGGGGAAAATGGGAAAAAAGGAAAAGAACGGAGAAAACGGAGAAAACAAGGAACTAGAGATGAGGATAGGGATACCTCTCCAAAACTTCAGCCCCCATCCCCACTTTTCCCAAATGGGGAAATGCGGGAAGGGGAAGGGATAGGGAAATGGGGATGGGGGATCTATATCATTCTCATTTCCCAATTCTCATCCCCTAAGTGAGATAGAGTTGTCAACAGATCTGATTCAGATAATTTGAATCCGAACTATCTTCAGATTTTTGGATTTGTTGTGAAAAAATGTGGACCTACTTTTTTAAAAAATTGCATTCCAACTTTGAAATTTTAGACGCGGATTGGATTTATATTTTTCGGTTTCAGTTCGGATTTGGTTTCAGATTCAGTTATGGATATTGGATTGGTTTCAGAATTTAGATAAATCTTCAGATTTTATTTGGCTCGGATTTTCGGACTTTTCTAATACAAGTTGGATTTAAAAAAATATATATTCAAATGTTTTTTTTTTAAATTAGAAGAAAAAAATATATATATATATATATATATATATATATATATAATTGATCCTATACCGAACATTGCACACTGCACAAAGTATTCACCTTTTTTTAAAAAATAAATAATTCAATTGATGCAAACACTGCAATGTGCAGTGCGAATACATGCATTCAGCAAAGTATTCATCTTGTTTTAAAAAAAACATATGCATATATTTTAAGGGATTTCATTATTTCTACTGAGGTTTACCGTATTCATAACTTTACCCCCTATAGTTTTGAAAATGGTCAATCTTCCCCTCGAAAACCAAATTATTCAAATATTTACCCCCTATTAGTAATATTTCTGTTAAATAGTAGTTTAACCATTAAACACTAAGGGCAATATTGTAACTGTGCTACTTCCAAAAAGGATATTATTAGTTTCCCCCCCTGAGGTTTGTTCATATTAGTAACTATATCTCCTCTGGTTTTAAAAATGGACAGTCTTCCCTCTGAAAACCAAATTATTCAAATATCTATCCCCCTACCATTAGGATTTGACTGTGTGAAACACTGAGGGCAATATGTAATCGTGATACTTTCCAAAAAAAAACTTTCCAGAATTAAAAAAATATAAATTAGTTTTCACCAAAATCGAAACCCAGAAATTGAGATCATCTGATCCGATTTACACCTCTAAATGAGTTCTCACCGTAGGCACTTATCAGCATGTTCGATCTCACAATTTTATTCACTCTTTTATCGGTAATTCTTTTTTTCTAAAGGACTTATTGCACAAAATCCCCCGAGTTTAGGTCTAATCGCAGCTAGATGGAACTTTTACATTAAATTACACAATCTTCCCCTTCTGTTAGTCAACTAAAGGGAGACCTTAAGGGATGTAAGGTAAAAATATCATTTAAACAATAAATCAATCCAAAAAAACATTGCAAACAAATCTGGGCATTTGGATTGATAGAAAGATATCCAAAGGTTTGAAAATAAGAAAGAAATCGGCAAAAAGAAAATTAAAATATAATTTATCCATTTGTTCTTTCCAATATATTAAAATTATCCATTTATTACCCAACCAAAATTTATCCAATATGAAAATTTATCCATCATTACACCAACCAAAAATCTATTCAATCCAAACCACGTATGTAGAAATTAATCTCTTCCTCACTTCATATTTATCCAACCACAATCATCAACTCTTTTTTTTTTCTTTTTGACGAAATAATCATCAACTTTCAAACCACTGAAAAATGACAATTCAGCTACTCCATTTTGCGTAAGGGTTTGGCAACACAATTTTTTTCCCATTTATTTCTTAGACTTCAAGTTCACTCCACTAATGAGTGAATCCAGGATATTAAAAAAAAGAGGTATTCAAAATTTGCGAAACACAAGTACCATGTTAACCAGATATTTGTCAAAACACACACCAAATTTTGGAATCGTAGACCAAAAATTGTATAAATACCTTGCTCAAAATTGATCTGAATGGATACCCACAAAAATAATTGAATAAATTTTTTCTAATAATTATACAACAAAAACAACCACAACCATTCCAATGAAAATCATTTTTCAATTTTCTACAAATCTCAAAGATTGATCTGATGTATGATGTGAATCCAGATCTGATGGGCACTCTCCACAAGAGATCAATATCTGATCTCCATTTCTTACTTTATTTTCTATAAAAAAAAATATTGTATATATATATATATTACCTTATCTAATTTTTTTTTTTTAAAAAAAAATCTTTAAAATATGAGTAAAATAGCTAACTGGGAGTACTTTAGTCTTTTTGGTTAAAACCTGGTTAACCGTTAATATGGACAGAAGTAATGGTAAGAGAGGTTTGTGTAATTTAAAGCAAAAGTTCCATATGGCTATAATTAGATCTAAATAAAGGGTGTTTGTGCAATTAGTCATTTTCTAAAAATAAAAGAAGCCCATAGACAGCCCACAACAATTAAAGCCCAACAACAGGGATATTGACCCGAAACAATTCGTTAAAATCTTGCAAAAAAAAAAAATATCCGAGACGAAAGCAAATCATACACACAACCGTTAACATTTTCTGGTGTACCTCTCACTCTCTCTCTTTCTCTCTCTCTGTCTCTGGCGCAATTGGTTGGTGTAAGAAAAAGAAAAGGTTAGCGAAAATGGATTTGTTTGCTTTAAAGTTATTATTTGGTTGAGTTTCTCTCTTTAATGGTTTTGTTTGAAATTGTTACAGATGAGTTTGGTCATAAACAGCTCCTCCAGTAGTTACAGCACTCAATTTTCAAAAACATTAAGCTACTACTGCAACTATAAGCATCATCAAAGCAGCAGTCATGGTGGGTTGCAATCTGTTTTTGTTTTTTTTTTTCCATTTAACTTTATTAATATGCTTCGTGGGTTCTTCTATATTTCTCTCTGTGTGTATTTGTTAAGTGATTTAAATTCTGCAAATTTGGTGTATAAATAGGCAAACGTATGGCACCCATTGTTAACATGCAAAAGAGCCACTCAAGGGATGAGAAAGGCAGCAACTTTCCTATCAAGACATTTGTTAGTACTCTCACAGGTATTTGTTTTTGTTCATTTGGTCCATTGTTTTTGTTCACAGGTAATTTGTTCCAATTATAAGACATTGCTACTAATAGTTATTTACAATCCTCTATGTCTCGTGTTTTTATGTCTCAAACTGGGGGGTTGGTTTAGTTAGCTATTGAATGAATATGTTTTATATTAGGGACAGACTAAATAGCTATTTTCTAGAAAAGTCTGGTGATTTTGTATATCTATTTTGCAAAATTTTGTGTGCAACTGATTTTTTTTTTTAAAGCTTGTGGCCTTCTCTTTTTTCTAACTATGTGTAAATGACTACATTGAAAGGTTTGCAAAGCTTGTGATGGAGTACAAATGCATTTTATCTTGTTTTTGTTTTATGTACTTATAATTTTTGGGCAATGTTTCAAAAACTCTGATTTTGGAAACACATGGATTGAGAAAATGTAAATTATCTTGGCCATGTTTGATCTGTTGGTTTAGAAGTTAATATTTGTGTAACTAGCTTTTTATTTTTCCTTTCGCTCTTCAACTTCTAGTTTCTTGATATTTGGCTATGAATGTGGTTATTTGGTGTACATTTTGGTATGTATGAACACTTTCTTTTTTCTTTTTCTTTTCCTTTCAATTTGTTATGTTTTTCAGTGGCAAATTTGGCTGCAATTGACAGTGCAAAGGCATTAACTATGAAGAATGTCTTGGTGAGAGTTCTTTGTGTTTTATTTTGCATGTTGTCTAGTTATTCCCTTTAGAATATGTGCCTTGTTGCTTCATTCCTGATTTATTATGCACTGCTAGTATAATTATCTTGTTACCGGAATAATTTGACAAATATCATTTCTTCCATTTTACCATGCTGTCATCTCATTTGATCTTTTTAAATGGATTAGCTTATAAGCAGACAGACACACACATTCACACACATTCATTATACATCTCAAGGATTTTTATCGATTGGTTGGAAATTTATAAGATACTTGACTTTAAGAGGGTGAAAGATGAGGTAAAGGACATCCTGGTGCATCTTTTTAGCTACCATAGTTTTCCATGGGAGTAAAGTCATATATGATTCCTTTACGTTTTGATTCCTTCATTAAACCACTCAGTGCTTCTTTTATAACTTGTTAAACCTATGCTTTGTAATGTATATTTGGCTCATAGTGGGCTAAGACTGATTACAAATGCTTGTTGTTGGAACCTCCTATTTCCGTTGAGGTTACCTGTCTTTATGTGCTTCCCATTTGAGAGCTCGTTACTCCAGAGATATAAATGTTTTTTTTATAGTTTTTATGCTGTTTAATTTTCGTCATAGCAGTTTTACATGGATTGAGTTTCTCTTAATCTATCCTTAAGGTTCTTGTTTTGAAATGTTAGATTTGGGTATCCTAGTAAACTGTGTGTTACTTTGAAAATTTTGTATTTCATTTTTACTTTTTCTTGTATATAACCTCAGGAACTAGAATTATTTTCCTTCGAGTCAGGAAGAAGCTGCTTCTGTTTATACCATAGCTGATGGAAGTCTTGGAGATTTATTTGGCGGCTTCCTGTATTCATCCGGACAACAGGCTAATGAAGCTGTTCAGGACCAGTTATCAGCTCTCAGTTTCACTAGGTTTGTTTCTGTACTTTGTCCATCAAGTGCATTGATATTTTTAGAAATTTATTATTTATGGCGTATTTTTTGTGCTGTGTGGCTCACTCCTTATTTCTCTAACAGTTTGGCAGTTATTTTTGGGGCTGGGCTTGTGACTAGCCTTTCTCCATGTACACTAAGTGTTTTACCACTTACCCTTGGTTATATCGGTAAGCATTTACAGACAAAAAATATTGCAGAAAAGTTTTTTCATCACACGTAAGGTGCTTTAATTGTTTGCAACTCTTGTCTTGTTTTTGTGCTGATTTCCGGACTGGCTGGAATCATCCAGGTGCATATGGGTCTGGGAAAAGCAGAGGACAGGTTGTGACTTGCTTATTTAGTCCTTCAAACCTTTGCTACTTTTGAATGCTCATGTATAATAGGATCTCTGGATCCTTGCATAATCCTTTTTTTTTTTTTTGGTATTTCTAATTTGATAGGAAACTCAATATAGTGAAGCCTTGATTGACTTTGGAATTAGTTAATTGTGAAGTGTTTAATCTTTTTCAACATAGAGATTAGAGAGGAAATAATAACAAACTTATTCAGTAGAAAGATGTTATATGATGGAGTGTATGTCTAAATGCCAAAATTCAGAGTTTGTGGTTGAATTGTCCTGGACTATGATTCTTTTTTGTTTCGTTTTCTAAATTTCTGATGAAGGAACAAATTATTTTAGTTAGAGCTGTTTAGGTATAGATTCAAAGCAAAGCATGTGGGTGTCTTGGACAAATTTCTAAACAAATTGTAGTTGAGTGTAGATATAGCAAACTTTAGGGTATTTATGAAAATAACCCAAAAAAAACTATAGTTTAGTCTGGTTTTAATATTGATTCAAAACAAAGTACCTCTATCATTTCTTTCACATTTTCTTAGTTTTGCTGAGATCTCCCTCCCACATATAGTTCTCTAATGATTTTGATATGTATGTTGATCAGATCATAGGGGATTCCGTTGCATTTGCATTGGGTTTGGCAACTACACTTGCGCTCCTAGGTATAGGAGCGTCCTTTGCAGGGAAGGCATATGGACAAATAGGAAGGGGATTACCTTTGGCAGCTTCTGGTTTGGCTGTTGTGATGGGCCTGAATCTCCTTGAGGTATTGAACAAACTGTTTCATTAGTTGTTAAACTCTTCGTCTTAGGGTCTTTTTAAGTTTTATCTCCATATCATTTATATCAATCATATAAATTCTATTCTTTCAAGAAGGAAACTTATCATTTTATTTCAACATTTTCTATGTACACTAATAAGATTATGATAATTTGTGAGCAAGTTTTGATATTCATTATATTGTTGATGTAAATGAATTTCCTACAAAGGAATATATCAGTAGTTTGGGCCCTGCTATAACAACTGAAATTTGATCTAGATGGTATTTGTTTTGCAATATGCTACAAAATGTACCATTTGTTCTTGGCCGTTTAAGTTCTGTGATTGAGATTCAGCTTCATGGATTACATAAGTTCTTGAATTGTCATAGTTTTTGGACAAGCTGGGTTTTGACTTTAATCAGGAAGGGATTATTTTAGTCAGTAAGATTATAATTGGTTTTAAATAGTCTCAGAAGTCTCTTTGTTATAAAGCATTTTTCCTCTTATTGGCGAATGGAACACTTGGTCACTTGTTCAACTGCCTCAAAAATGATTGTTTTGACATGCATGGCCAGAGATATCTTAAGTTGTGTGTTTAATGGAACTAAGTAAGTACCTTATGTAAAGATGACAGGTGAGATTAAACCATAAAAAGGAATCTCAAGTAGATAAAGACCTTCAATACCTGCCACACTAACGTAATATGATCGTGTCCTTATATCCATCCAATGGCGATACAGCCCTGACTTGGGTTGGCTGTAGCCTAACCAATACTTTTTAAGAAAATTAAGATAAAACTATTCAAATTTTTCACTTTTAATATTATTAATTATTATTAGTTAATACATTAATGCTCCAAAGCTTCTTCCATTATTGAATTAGCTTTCTAAACCAAAAATGTTAACAAGTAAATGAGACTCATGAAAGAAATTAAAACGAGACGGTACCTAATTTTTAATTTTTAACTGTCAATTTTGGATTTTAAAGTAAATAGTTGAATTAAACTTGTTTTGAAAGATTTGATATTAATTTGTCAATTTCAATTATGTGTATATTTTATTTTAATTATTGAAAATTTTCTCATACCATAAAAATTCACCATTAAAATAAAAATTAATATTTAATCTTGAATAGTATATCGGTTTACCAATAAAAAAAATTTCTTGACAGCGTACCCTGAAAAAAGTTTCTAGTTTCACCCATGTTTCCATCTGAATTCGGAAGGACTGAAGGCCAAGTGAGTAGATAATATGTAGATGATCTAGTTGCCAATCTTATCCAAAATTCTATTGAATTTATAAGAAGCCTAACTATGAATGCTTACTATTGTCTATTAATATGAATGCCGTAACCAATTTTAAATATGAACTTGAGCTTTTCTTCAACTCATAGGATTACTCTTGGATTACAAAATATTACTTAAGAAGCTTCCCATAAGTTTTCTTGGCTTTAGGCAATTATGACTGTTGAGACCGTTATTGTCTCTATAATTTTGCTTCCAAGTGTGCTTTTACTTACCTTTTTAATCCTGTTGACATTTTGTTTCACTGTTATGTACATCTCCCATCTTTATCTTTTTATGAGTTCAGGTTTCTCTTTCTTACCTGTTAATAAGAAAAATGCTTAAGCAATCTTTTCAAGTCAGCAGGTGTAGAAACTAAGATTTATAGGGATTCCAATCTGTAAAAGATACAGTAATGGTTTTTGAATATATAAATCACGTTTAAGAATTTGTCTGATTTTGCCTGTATGATATAATTTTCTGTCTCTATCTCTCTGTTCATCGACTAATATTGTGAGCAATATTGCAGGTAATTGAATTGCAACTCCCTTCCTTTTTTGACAGCTTTGATCCCCGTGCTGCTGCTGCTAACTTCCCATCAAGTAATTGATTCTGTTAATTATCAAGAAATTGTAAGTTAGATGCCAAGTTCTATTATATCTCTAACAATTTTCTATTTTAAATATCTGACATCCTAGGTGTGCAAGCATATTTAGCTGGGCTTACATTTGCATTAGCTGCATCACCTTGCAGTACGCCAGTGCTGGCCACTCTGCTGGGATATGTTGCGACATCCAAGGTACTTTTATATGCTTTAAGTTCTCAAACACTTTCGAGTTTCTGTAAGAGTGGAGAATTCTCTGGTCTATTATGGCTAAATTAATAACTAGAGACTCCTATGACAGGATCCGGTGATAGGTGGCAGCTTACTTTTGACTTACACAACTGGTTATGTTGCTCCTCTACTTCTTGCTGCTTCTTTTGCCGGAGCATTGCAGGTACATGGTGTTTACATGGACTGCTTTGTTCTGTTCCTGTTGGAATTGGGTAGTAAATGCTGCTCTCAATTCTGACTTCGAAATTGAACCCCTTTGCCCCAAATTATATTTATAATAAATGACTGCATCTCTCCTTTTTTTTATTTCCTTTTTTCGTCTTTGTTATTCATTTTGATGTTTTCTTCTTGTTTAGTAATTTTGACATATTTTAACAAATTCATCACCTTTCATATTAACCAGTTAAACTGCTGCTGCATTGTGTCATTTCTGCTGTTCAAGTGAAAATTAACATATTCCTCTGTATAGGCTGTATTCATCTTCTTTGGGTAAATTTTGATTTATGACATGTTTATTTGGCAGAGCCTGCTTTCCTTCCGCAAGTTCTCTTCATGGATCAATCCGATGAGGTACTCTTGATAATTTTCTTTTCACTATTACCACGGCCAACAACATCCTCTTCAGCATCTATTGATATTTGCATGGCCATCATGAGACTACAGAATTGACGTCTGCCTGTCATATATATGACCCCATTCTCCTCACTATTAGATTTCTCGTTCATTTCTAATACATGCTTATACTTTGATTGTTACTGCAGTGGTGCACTTCTGTTGGGAGGCGGTTTGTACACGTTCTTGGATAGGCTTTTCCCAGCCACGACGATGGCAATGTAGAGAAAACATTGCGTATTAGTCTGTTAAAAATAGTAAGGTACTGTACAGACAAAAAAAAAAAGAAAATGGTGTCTTCTGGATGTCATTTGATATCTCAGTTACCATAACATACTCATTGCAATGCGTCATTAGGCATGATATGCCCTAGTATATATATATATATATATATATATATATATATATATATATATATATACATAATCTTACAGTAGTATTTGAATATTTGTTTTCGGTGTGTGAATAAACATGAACTCGGTTGAGGATTTTCTTGTTTTCTGGCTTCCGTCAAGATCTCCTTGGCTATAAAATCTTTTTGACTTACAAGTTTTTTAACTCTCTACCAACCGCCTTATAAAATCTTGATATCTAAAAATTAGGATATTTTCGATATGTTTCCATTGAAATTTCCAAAAATTAGGATCGCGATATTTTAACCGAAACCTATATTTATTTTGGGAAGGAGAAAAGTTTGCAATATAGTTATGTAATGTGAACTGAAGATCCTTCCAGCAGAATTCTCAAAGTTGATTGAATCTTACAGTGTTGACAGCCCAAATTTGGAATTGTTGACATTAATTGACATCCATGAGCATTAGCAATATGTCTACTGTAGCACCAAAAAGGGAAGCAGGCTCATCATCATCGTCATCAAAAAATCTGGTGTTTGTATTGCAAATGAGGACAAACATGAGTTTTTCTTTTGTAGATATATAACTATGAGTATATTTACAGTATATTTATCCACCTTATCACTTTTTGTCAGAAAAAGCACTGCAATTGGAACAAATAATGCTTACATGGTAAAAAATGATAGGGTGAATTAATATGCTTTAAGTATACTCATACTTATATGTCTACCGGAAAAAAAACTCGGACAAACATAGATACTTCCTGAGTAAGAAAGGCAAGTATTAATTGGTCGACTGGGGTGATTTTGGATAATACTGACAAGCACTTGAAGACATACAAAACGGCTTGTATACGTATTTTTGGAAAATCATCAATCAATGATAGTGATAAATGGTACACTTTTATTGTATGGATGGTTGTAGCAAGTCCAAATGTAGATGCAACAAAGTTGAAACTTTTTTTTGCAGTTTTATTATTATTTTTTTTATGAAAGGGAATCAATAAAAAAAAACCTTTGAATAATTGAAATGTCCTACTTAAAATATATAAAAGTATATTATAAGGACATGTTTGATATACCGCATTAGATTTGATTAGACCGTATAGGATTGGATTGCACTGGATTTAATAATGTCCTATATTTGGTGTTGCAATGCACTGTATGAGATTAGATTGCGTTATATTATTTTGTTGGGAAAATTACATTGACCCCCTTGAGGTTTGGGCATCAGACACCTAGATGAAAAGGTTTAGGTATTCTACACTACCACCCTTCAAACTTAACGGTGGTTTGTTATCATCAAATAGTAAAGGGCTATTTTAGTCTTTCCATATTTTATTTATTAAATAAAAGGATTTGTCATAGTTTATAATTTATATTATAACAAATAAACAAATTAAAACATCAACTCCTTTCTCTCTCTCAAACCCAATATCATCTAAGTCGCCACCATCATCAACAACTTCAACCGGCCTCCTCCACTGAGATCTTCAATTGGCCTCCTTATTCAAAGTAAGTGGGATTGGATGATGAATAAAAAAAATACCGTTCATGGAGACCACACCTCTGGTAACCCAAATCGAAAACAACAGATGCCACCTCATCAACGACATCTTCACTGGCGTCATTATTTATGGTACTGTGTTTGAAGCATAGTTTGTGGTTTCTTGGTCGTTTTGAGATGGGTTTTTTTCTGGATGAGTTGAGATTTGGTGGGTTATGAAAGTCTTGAATTTGAAATGGATGCAAATTGGATTAGAGATGGGTGTGAAATTTGGTAATGGAGTTGCTCTGCATTTTCAACCGAGTTATAGTGGCGGCCTATCCTCTGAAAGTAGGCCTCCTCCGTTGCCCAAAAGGCTGACCTCCCCTTCACTACTCCACAGTGGATGCCACTCATTTATTATTACTAATTTAGTTTTATTATTAAATATTAATTTTGATTTCTGACTTTTTGGTTTTTGTTTTTTTTTTTTAAATTGGTTTTTTGATTTCATGTCAAATTAAGGGTATTTTGGTGATTAAATAAGTCAAAGTAAGTCAACTCAACAAAAGATTTAACCACAGTTAAATATAGGGGGTGGTTGTGTAGAATATTTAAACTTTTCAATCTTAATGTCTCAAGGCAGAACTTCAAGGGGTCGAGTGTAGTTTCCCTTATTTTGTTTGGTGCAAAATTGTATTGGATTTCTTTTAGTTGGAAATCCAGCACTAATTTTTAATACTCAAAATTAAAATTTGTTTATTTCAATTTTTTTAATTGAAATTCTCTTCTTCTTTTGTAAAATATATTGTCTTCAAAATATTACATTTTTATATTTTAAAAATTAAAAGTTACCTAACAAAATCTAAAAATACAAAAAAAAAATGAGTCAAATTTATGCAACGTCAAATCAAATCAAATGAAAATGAACACTTTTTTTTGTTAAACTGTAACTTCTAAAGAAAAAGTGCGTTTGAATGAAAAAGTTTCGAACATCTCAAAATCAAATCCTAATTGGTGGGGGGAACTAATGAAATTGCTATGTGTATTTAATATATATAAATTCAGATATTATAGTATGTAGGTAATAAATTATATTATTATAAGTATAAATTAATTAATAAATATTTTTTCTATTTTACTGTTTATAAAATTAGGAGAAAATTTAATATATTTTTCTTCCTTAATTTTAATTTCCAATGCAAAAACAGAAAGAAAAAAATTTCATTAAAATATTTATCTTATGTTAACACAATTCTTTACTCTAAATAATTTGTATATTAGTAATAATTTAGTTTGACATTCCACATTATCTTTATCACGCTTCAAGATTATAGGTTGAGAATCGTAAATTAATAAAAATTTGTGTTTTTCACTTAAGCAAATTTATTTATATTGTTGTAACTAAATTCTTCTTTTTCTCTATTCCGAATAATTTGAGGTACCAGAGTACAAAATAGTAAATATTTTAGGTTATTAATTTGATTTTGCTACATTTATTATATAATTGGTTATTTAAACGTTTTCAACAACAACTACTTACATATCGTTTTACCCATGCGTATTGTCAAGATTAGGTTTTATAACAAGATGGAAAATGAATTACTTACAAACTCTTTAATCACATATATTGAGAGGGAAATCACATGGCAACTTAATATATTCGATTGTAGACGATTTTATAAATTTAAAAAAGATTTGATTTCCATTTTAATTCATAAAGTTATGTCTATTTTATTTACTAATATATTTGTTGTACTATTATAATTTATATATAAAACTGTACATTATTACATTTGATTTTTTTTAAATATTAGTATATCCATCATCCGTCAACTTAAATAATTGTTTTTATAATATTTATTTTTGTATTAACTCTCCAAAACCATAATTCTGGCACCCCTCTCCTAGATATATAGCTTGTCAGCTGTAGTGACCTAAAAAATGAAAAGCATCATGGTGAGTGACTGAGTGCCAGCTTCAAGTCACTATCAATCTAGATAAATAAAGTTCAGAGATATTTTAGTTTACTTGGACTCCAATCCCTTGTTAGGATAACACATTATTATATGGGGGGAGGTATGTCCTAGTGACCGACACTTGAGTGATTTGGGTCACTTAGTATTGAATATCTATCCCAATTGTTACATCTTCACGTGAGACGTATTATATTGGTTGCAAGTCACATCTAATCTTCACTTGATTTTTAAGCAAACATTTACCAGTACACCCACTCGCAAGTATACAACGATTGTAAGTGAATACAACACGCAAGCATTTATGATTTATCTAATGTTTGGACCCATTTTAATCTATAGAATCAGGAGAAATTACAAACATATAAATTCCACCCCCTCGACCTGGTTAAGAATTTCTCAACTTCTCTTCGATCCTGATCCTAGACAGTCCGGTACTAATTAAGCCTCTCAGTCTAATGGTAACATACGTCCATTTAGTCCTACGATGTCTCACGTATAGAGTCTAATTCGGTCCAACAATCTCCGTACTAAATTATTTTAAAAATATAAAAATCAATACTTAGATACATTTCGTCCAATAAAACCTTGGTATATATACAAAAAAATATGTACACATATCAAAATTTTATTCGATGAATGTCGTACATATTATAACCGCTCACACTTTTAACATTCCTCAATTTCTAATTACCCGCGAGTAGTAATCATCTCATTATACTGATCAAGCGACCTCTGTCTCTGCAGCCTCATTTCATCATTGAAATTCTTTATAAACGCCTCCACTCTCCGATTCAACTCGTCCTGACTCAGCGACGGTTCCTTCTTCAGTTTCCCAACGGACGGTTCCCTCCTCAGCATCCCCGGGTTATCGCCGCCGCCGCCGGTGAAGGTGTCAGATTTTTCCATTTTAGGTGCAGGAGGAGGGGTGGTCTGGCGCACGTGAGTGTCCCACGTGTCGGACTTCTTCAGATGCCTATTCAACGGCATTGCACGCCCCTCCGTTATCGTCTTCCACGTGCTCTCCAGCGTGTCGCTTCGCTTCGACTTTGACACTTTTAATGCCTTCCCACCTGAATTTATTTTTAAAATTAGTGTAAATCTCAAATTGTTTTCGCTGCTTTTCCACGCAAAATGTGACTTAAAAATAATTTTAAAAAAATTTGAAGAATAAATGAAATATTTTAAACTGCAAAATATCCAACAATGGTAGTACGCAAGCCAAGTATAAATTCGGGTGCTCGAGAAAATGTGATCAACCACCAGATTTTCATCTGGTGAATATCTGATTCCTTTAATTATTATTATTTAAAAAAATAAAAAAAACTAAAAAAAAACTGATTGCTTCATACTACCAAATCAGTATAATTTTACTACCAAAAAATTGAATTTTTTTTTTAAAAAAATATTAAAAAGAAAAGAAGAATCGAGTACCTTCAGTACTTGCTTTTACAGCTTTTTTCTGACCAAATCTTGCCGATGCCGGCGGTTTCTCTCTCAATTTGCCTTTCTCTTTTTCAAATAAATGCTCCAGAAACTCCATAGAATCAGTCCTCTGCAGAGGCGGCAGCGGCGCCGGCACCACATGAACATCGCCATTGAATTCCACCGCCGTCTCACTATCACCGACATTCTTCTTCTCATCCTCCTGTTCACTCAAATCTCTAACATCCTCATACACAGCATCATAACCTCCGGTCCATACATCACCGGACAACACGATTTTCTCCGGAGCCAAATCTCTCACCACATCATTGTACGCAACACCATGATCGTAACCGGTCCGTACATCACCGGACAACACGGCTTTCTCCGGAGCCAAATCTCTCATCATCACATCATCGTACGCAACAACACTACGATCGTATCCGGTCCGTACATCACCGGACATCACGACTTTCTCCGGATCCAAATCTCTCATCATCACATCATCGTACGCAACAGTATTACGATCGTATCCGGTCCGTACATCACCGGACAACACGACTTTTTCGGGAGCCGCCGCCGCCGCGGAGCCGTCCTTTTGCTGGAGTTTTGCGGAGGCGACGATGGAGATGATGATACAATTAATGATAAGGTAGAGATACGGCGGTTTCAACCACTGCAACACAACGTTCCAGAAAACGGGAACATCGCAGGCCACGAACTCCGATATCAACGGAAAGGAGAATTTGAAAAGCATAGCAATCGAAAACACGCATGTTGATACGAGTCCGACTTTTAAAGAGAACGTTAGATTTCCAGAACTCGAAAATATTGTCATCTTCTGAGAGCTTTTTTTTTCTTTTTTCTTTTTTTATTTTTTAAAGCTATGTTTTGAGAGCTGTGTTGAGAGAAAATGAAAATGATTTAAGTGAAGGAGAGGCTATATATAGAGATAGAGGTGGGGGGTGGTTTGTCTGATGTGAGCCGTTGGATTTACAGTGGTGGGGCGTTTCATGATGGGATCGGAAGGTGACACGTGGCGTTTGGGTGATTTTGCTTATGTCCAATTTCTATATTAACCGCTGCCGCTTGTGTTTCGTGTTCTTCGTTATTAGGATAAGAACGTAGAAATTTTGTATGGTTTTTTGTGGTAAATAAATAAATATGATATGACCATATTAATATATGATGATAAAAGAAATAAATAAAAAATTGCTAATACGTATTATCAAATTATGATATTTTTAAAGAAAAATTATGATATATTTTGAGTGTGATTCAGCGTTGAAGGACATTCGTTCATTTGGTGTTTACATTTCATAAAGTTGTGAGCACATTTCTTCTATATTTATGGTGGTGGATTCGATGTTTATTGTCGGAATTTGTAAACAGTCAAAAACCATAAAATATATATTCTATTTTTTATTTTATAATTTTGATTTAATTAATTTCAAGAAGATGGTATGGGGATAAATATAAAATGTTATACGTGTTGTGATCGATAGAAAGACATATAGTATAATCGTTATTAGAATCATTTATGATCTAATACTTGTTTTGTTGAGTTTTCTATTGTTTTAAACTCTACGCATATCTATTTGAGTGTTTTGTAGAATTGTTTGGTAAGACTTTTGAGATTATCTATTTTAAATTCTGTAGATGCTCGTATAATTTAAACATATAATAGATAAAAACTTATAGGGAGGACTGAGGAGCTTCTCCAAACTTTTTAAAAAAACTTACCGACCAAACAACTATAATGATATGCTTTAAGTAAACGTTTTATAAATAGAGGTTTTACAAAAAGACTATCTAAACAAGCTTTTAAGAAGTTTAAGAATGAGATATTTAGACCCTGTACATAGTAATTCATTTTCAAAGATCTGAACATATCCTTGACTAGTTAGGTATGGAGTTCAAAATTTCTGATGTAATTATGGAGTGGAATTATAAAAGAAATGGAATACGTAGGTTAAAGAGTCTTTGTTTGGATGGTGTTGCCGGTCGAATATGAGGCCCCAAAAAGATGGGTACCAGGCGACCAAATTATGAAATTTGCAATAACAAGGCAAAAAGAACACCACCATGACCATCCCCACAGTCCTCACATCATAATTCATAACCACTAAAATTAGATAAGATACCAAACAAGAAGTAAATTCCATATTCTCTATTCAACAAAAAAAAAATGGTTGAAATTGACACTTCAACTTCCTCATTTTCATGGCATCTTCTCATAATGATCCTAATTCTCTTTCATGTTCAACCAACATATATAGCTAGGGATTGTTTAGAGTAATAATCTGATTACAATATAATAATATCATTTCCTCTATCTAAATATCTAATTTTATATTATATGCAGAGAATAAAACTCTTTTATTTGGTACTTCATTTTATTCTTAAGAAAAATAAAAGATCGTGATAATATATATACATTCAATCATTAATCAATATATATATATATATAACTTATTGTAATTAGCAGTACTCAGGGATAGAGATGGAAGGATAGTGATGCATTGCGTGAGAAGTGATCATTAGAGAGCACAGAAATAAATACTAAAAAATTTTCAACATTATAAAATCTAATTCCACACGGAAAAAAAAGTACAAAATGAAATCCAGCAACAAATTTGGATATTTAGGTTATATATATCACTGTAATACTATCCGGTCGTAAGGATAACCATTTACCATCAAGCCATATTGGTTCATACTAGTAATAATTTAGTTAACGAAGTTAATATCAACTTAATTATAAATATAAATAGAAGAGATGAGATTGATCCGATGGTAAACTCTTCAGCTGGTAGATAGACAGGTTTAAGGTTTGGATAAATGACTAACAGGTCAGCGGTTCAAATCACATGTACCATAAAATTGTATATTCGAATTATATTCATTCCTCAAAAAAAATATATATTTATATAATAGTGTAATACTTAAAAAAAATATTATATTAAAAAATATTTAAAAATATAAATATTATATCTTAACGATCATAGCATATAAATTAACGATCATAAAATCATATAGTTTGACAAGCCGATGTTAGTCTATACCCTCAAACTTACATAAATCCTTAATTTATTTAACATTTTGAAAAAAAAAATTTCTATATAGTTTAACGCAAATAGTTTTATAAAGTTTAACTAGAGTTCTATGAATCAAAAAACCGATATGGGTAGCAATTGTGTAGACCGAAATTTATTTTTTTAACTGTATCTATTTATCTATTTTTTTTAACTGTAGTAGTGTAGAAAAAAGAAATCCAAATTTGGAAAGTTGGAAATTTTCTTTCCACCGCCCTATCTAAACTAAATAATATTTTTGAATTTGTTTTACTAAATGTAGAATTTAAAAGGCTGATGTGGAAGTAATTTAGTTTAAGTCGGCAACCATAATCCATTGAATACCGGGAATTATCTTTTGACAAGATTTATCACTGTCTCGTACCATCAAACCAACACGCACACACTAACAAAAAGGCTGTTTTGTCTTTCCCAAAGCTCTAATTAATTATTTTATTTATTTAATCACAACAATCAAAAAATGTGCCATGTTCCCACTTCCACTTCAAGTCTCTATAACTCCAGATGCTTCAAGACTTTAATTAATTAATTAATTACATTTTTCTTAATTAATATGAGGGTGTATATATATATATATAGGTTAAACTTAATCACAATAATATTGCATAATGCATATTCCATCTTAACTCAAGGTGGCATGCACGTACCGTTTATATCAATGGTAATAAATATATGTGAAGAGTTTTCTCATTGAAGTTATAGAAATAAGTTTTCAAATCGTAAATATTATGTTTAATTTCACTAATACTAACTGACAGTAGGTACAGACATTCTTTTGACCCTCTAACTTAATCACAGTAATCTTCCTAGGGAATCTGAACAAACAATTTATAAGACAAACTAATCATGTTCTAATCAAAATTTTAATCCAAAGTCCAAATGGGTGTTGTAAGAATATTACTATTTAATTAATTGACTGTTGTATTTGATGATCAGGATCCTTAATCACCGGCCGGAGGTGGTGGATGTTTCTGGTTTCGCACGTGCCAAACACCACTTGGTTGCAGCCCAAGCCTACCACACTTGAATCATGTTACAAAATATATGTGGCCATTAAAATAGAGAAAAATAATATGGTCAGGTTTTTTTCAATACAAAAACAAAATCTTTACCTTAAATTTTGTTCACATTGGACAATGATTATTATTTATATTTATCGAGTCTCAAGACATAAGATGCGACACCGCCACATATTAGGTATGATTCATGCGAAATAATAGTTTATTGCATTGCATCTCATAATTAGTTTTGTACAAAACTGGTTTCTAGATGCATTGAGTACGTAGGATGATCTCACACAAAACACATGCATGACACAATACCTGAACCAGTGGTAAAACCACGTTGGGGCATAGAGTGATAGAGAGACCATGGCACGACCTCCATTGGAGGTTGATGAAGAAGAAATTTAAAAAATAATAATAATAAATTGAATCTGGAAATAAGCCTCCGGCTTTTCTTCTTCAACAGGAGGTTTTTGGAAAAAAAAAAAAGGGACAGATAAGAGAATAACAATAAAGATGAGGGTATTTTTGTCCTTTAATGTCAGTTAATATGATCAAATTATTAAATTGATATTAATTTCAAAAGTAGAAAAGTAAAAGTGCTAAAAAATTGTCGAGCCTTAACACTTACCCCTAATTTTTTGTTATTTACATTTATTTCCTTATAAATAAACTCGTCCCCCAAATTTATCTAAGCTTGCTTTGCCACTACTTGAAACCTCATATATTACATACATACGTACAAGTATATATAGTATCATTTTCTTCTCAATATGAACTGATATAAAATACATCAATGCATTGCATATGAGTCATAAATTATGGATATGTACTGACAAGTGCATATATACCGAGTCAAAACAAATGAATCCAACAGTGCACATACAACGCACCGATAAATATTTATCGGTACACACTGAGATGAATATATATATATATATATAAAATTTCAAGTCAGTACGCACTAATATAACTTTATCAATACGTTGGATGTAGACTATTAGATTTATATACTTTGACCCAAATTGTATGGACTTGTTAAAACTTCTCTATAATTAGTGGTCCACATATAACTTAATGATATAAATTATATTAGTCCGCACCAAGAAGAAAATAACTATATATATATATATATATATAATCTTTATTCAAGGGTGGCCCCAGTACCCTACTACTCCTAAATCCTAATTAGTTCTTTAAACACCCATTTACTTCCGGCACTAATTAAAAATTTAAAAATTCATCTTTGTTGCTCTATCAAATTTCACACCCACTCCCACCCCCATATATTTATAACTATTTTAATTAAATCTATCTTATTAATCAATTAAATTGTCATCATCTTTTTCATCTCCACTCATGTAAAATCCTTTTGTGCTTTGTGCATGTTTTTCATTGGCAATCTCATTTACAGATAATATTTGTTAGTATATAGAATATTATCCTTTTGTTAAGTCAAAACCAAATATATCTTCGTATGAGTTATATATCCTGTCATGATCTTATTGCTCCTAAATCTACCAACCAAAGAAAATGAAGGTGCATAAGCTGCAATTTAAATAAGACTTCTTACTTTTCACAGTCCATAACTTGGAAAAAACGGCATGAACACCCCAGACGACATTGAATTTGTTTGGTCATTAATCTATAAACATATAATATTGGTATATATATGGTGGAAATTAGTTAATGAAAGTGTGTAGCACAAAAATCAGACAATGTATTTCGTATACGCAAAACAAAAATGTGTATTTATTTCTATTTCTATTTCTATGGTCAATTATGGTTTCACTAGCTCTAGTCAAGCTTGAAACTCTGAAGGTGACAGATTGCATATATTATTTATGTGCATGGTTTGTCACATTGTGATGATTAAAACATCACGATCAAACAGTAGAAATTTGATCTAAAATCTGGCTGATGGCCAATCAAAGTGATCAACAAATATCTGGACGGGCGACAAAATTAAACAGTCAGGAGTGGGAAGATTGTGACCATGTTTTTTGTGTTATTGTTGTGCAAGAGATAGATGAGCATGACAAAATGGTTGGAGACAAAATGGTTGGAGACTTCCCTTTCATCAGTGTAATAGAGGTTCGAGTTATACTTTTACGGAGTTGCATTTCTAGGAGGTTCGAGTTCTATTTTACGGAATTACATTACAGATCGTGTTTATAGCGTTACATTTTATCTGGACTTGTATTGGACCCTGGCTTGATTAGTCTTAAATTAAAAAAAAAAGATCATTATTATGGTTTTGATTAGATTAAACATACATATTTTAAAATGTAAACATCCAGCTCTACCTACATAGACTCCAAAGTCCAAACTTTACATATTCTAGAAATATGAACTTAATATGGTTACGGATTTGGTAAAGAAGAAAAAAAACATTTGAAAACCTAAAAATATGAAGTATGATTGGACTATAAAGCTAATGATTGGAGTCTATGTCATCATATAATCATATACACATAGTTACAAATTTACTGTTTAATATTATGAAAAAAAAAATTGTTTAGAATATGTGAAGTTATTGTGGCATATATGCATATTCGATCATGACCGTCCACTGCTAATCACCTAACCCTCAATCAATCAAGCATTCTTAGCTAGCTAGGAGCTACAAACAACTCTATTATATGTCGGCATTTACCAACCACGTGAAAATCACGTGCTTCATGGGGAAGACGTGGCAACTTTTGACACTAAAGAATGGGTTGATAACCATTATGATCTCTGGACTAAGTTGAATAAGTAGCTACAACCAACGATAATGATTTCTACTTTGCTACCTCATGATTTAACCGTCCAATACACGGACAATTGACACGTATCGTCTTGTTTGATTATTATAATTTTTTATTTTAATCCCGTCAAACATATCAGATATCTCTCGGGATCTACTGAGATTAATTATTATATATAGGGTTTTAATATATACTCACACAATATTAGAGAAAAAGCTCTAAACATATGCTTTTAAAATATAAAGTGTTGGAGTCAAACTATTCGTCATTAATATATAAAGGAGGTATATATTTTATACGTCAAGACGATACACACTTTTAAATAAAGAAAGGATATTTGTAAATTTGAGAGTCGAAACTCGAAAGAAGAAAATATGATTCGAGCCCGTAAATACTAAGTACAGTCGGTGGTTGTGAAGAATTTATAACAGGTGGAAGTCAATTTTTGTAGGGTTTTTCAAAGTTTTAAAGTGGCCTCAATTTGTTCCAGCCTAAGATTTTGTGTGCCTAATTTTGCTATATATGAAAAATCCAAGAATTTGCATGCGGTAATGTAAGGTTGTTAATGCGTATTGACTTTAACTGAATAAAAACAAACTCATATGATTGGCTTGTAACTGCACACGTGGTTCATTTTGTGAGACTTACCAGACAGGGAAATATTCTTTACCCTTTAAAGGTGTCACCCAGGATAAGATTGGATTGGGAAAGGCCATCAACGGTTGAAGAAAATCTTCTATAGGATTGCCATGCGGTGAGATTATAAGACCGAGATTATGAGACCGTCCAACAATATTTTATAAAATTAGAATTTTATAATTTATTTTTAAGTTTTCAAAATAAATGATGCAATCTCATTAGACTGATTCACCATCTTACCACATGACAGTCTCATACAAGATTTTTCCCACACTTCGAGAGTTATATGTTGGTTTTAACTATCAAATCATCTCTAATAGAGAGTTAAAATATATTAAAAGTTATCGGATTGAGTTATATTTAGTAAAGGTGATACTGAAAGTTAACTTGTGAGATCTACAAAGTTGATAATTTTTTGTGGGACCTAGAAAATAATGTGGAGAAAGATGCATGGGACCCCTCTGGATTTGTTGATTTTTATAAATGGACGGATCAGAGTTGTTAGACCGTTGGAGATGAAGGGTCTACAATTTTTCAGAAATTAAAATTCGAAGTAAGTATATATTTTTATTTAAAAAATTAGAAATTTTTACATAAGTGCATACTAATTTAATTATATAAGGACATTGAATGTGAGTCACTCATTTTACATACTTTCACTTGGTATGTATGTACTTGTCAAAGTTCTTTTATAAATGAGTGGTTCACATTCAATATTTTTATATAATTTCATCGGTGTGCACCGATAAGAAAAAAACTGTTTAAAAAATGTCAGAACCAACACAAATTTTGAAAAATTATAAAAAAAAATAATCCTAAACTGATGTCAAGTGTTTTCTAATAAATGAAATTTAAATTTTACCATGTTTCTTTATTTTAAAATTAAATTTTGTAATGTCATCAAACTTGGTAATAATTTAAATATATTAAATATCAGTATCATTTTAAAGATATCATTGAGAAATTTACGGTGGTATTATATTTATCAACATTAAAGTTTATAAATTACAATTTATTGACCACTTATTAAAAATTAAGTATAATTAAATTTGTTACAAAAATATCACTCTCAATTCCATTGGAGTAAAAGTACATATATAGGTATCACTCTCGGTACTATTTGAGACCAAAATATAAGTATCACTAATGCCAAACATCCCAAAACATTTAGTCCAAATTTCAACCCAAATGATATGGTAAGTGATTTTTTCATTAACCACTTCATCTCATGTTATGTATAGTGATGATAACTCATTTGCCGCATCATTTGGATTGAAATTTGGACTAATTATTTAGGTTTTATAGCATTACTCATATAAATACAGCTCTTACTTTCTATTGAAGATATCGTAAGTGGTAAGCAGCTAAACAGCCCAACGTCAAAAAACCTCAATCCCAAAATATTATAATAGTTCAAGCTCCAATCCTGAATATTATAATAGTTCAAAAAAATTATAATACTCTCTTGTAATTGTAATTATGGACAAACTTTAAAAAAAAATTGTAGTTATGGACAAAAATCTCATATGCGTGCAATTAGATCAAATGTTTAGTACATTTGAATAATTTGCTTCCTTTATATATATATATATATATATATATATATATATATATATAAATATAAGATTATTAAGAGGCTTGTAATTATGATTTAAGGGAGAGAGACGACTTAAGCCCTCAACGACATGATATATGTATGAAAATATACTCCGATACATTCTTTACTAATATACATTTTAAACATTTTTACAAGATGATAAAATGAAAAAAAAAATCTAAAGTTTTTAGGGTAGTTTATAATAAAATTCAAAACCAACAAATCTGCATATAATTTAAGCAAATATTGGATAAGGTTAACGAATTTTCTTGATCCAGATTATGACATTAAAAGTAGAATTTGATGGGGAAATCAATCCAATCAAATCTAAACTCATCTTTATTACTCTGAATACATTCTACTCGTACAAATGAAGCCATCACCCAAATATGAAGGGAAAAAAACATAAAATGCCTCTACAAATAGTTTACAACCCCCAGAACAGGAGAAAAGAGAACCAAAAAAAATACTTCTCAAGTGCTATTCCTGTAATGAAACTATTTTGGTATGGTATGGCAATGCCAGCCAGCATTAACAAGCTTCCCCATGGGCCGTGACTACTCAGTGCTTCGAAAACATCCCTTGTGTTAATGAGGAAAAGTCGAAATCCTTTGCAGTTTGTGAAGGAGTCGACGATGGAACTGGGGGTGATGATGACTGAGGTTTACTTGTTCCACTTCCAGTGGTCGTTACGCCATTAGCTGGGGCAACTTGCCCCATAGTATAAAAGCTGTAAGCAAGAGATGATAAGAGTTGTCAATGAGAAGACGTATAATGAAAGCATAATCTTTATCGCATAAGAGATAACTAATCAAGCAACACGCACTAATATGTATACAATTCTCAAATCTTTCAGAATTGACATGTTATTGGTGGAACACATCAGGACAAGTGTACTTCATTTTTGATATGATTGCATTTCAAAATTAACTTGCCAAATTTTTCTTTGAATCCGTAAGCCTTAATTATACGTTTGTTTGTTTTCTGTTTTTTTTTTTCTAAGGTAGGAATACAAGTTCGAAGTTATTTATGTTAACTTGATTTATAATTTTCCATACATTAAAGACCTTTCACTTTAAAAGAGTAATACTGCACTTCTCAATTATTAGAAACTATCAGGTGCGGGATCCCACATGTTTTTGGTGCGGGATCCCATTTTGCACCGGTGCATAATAGACTCGGGGATCAATTTGCACCGGTGCAAATGAGAATCGTGCACGAAAAAACGTGCGAGATCCCGCACCTGATAATTTGTCTCAATTATTATCTTAACATTTCCATCTGAATTGATGTGCAATTAGATCAACATTGCCAGATCACTTGCCACAGCA
This sequence comes from Dipteronia sinensis, assembly GCA_033220585.1. Classification (NCBI taxonomy): domain Eukaryota; kingdom Viridiplantae; phylum Streptophyta; class Magnoliopsida; order Sapindales; family Sapindaceae; genus Dipteronia; species Dipteronia sinensis. The sequence goes on from CM065642.1 coordinate 42,687,683, forward strand.
TTCGTCCTTTGTCTCAGATTGAGTTAGCAAGTGATAGCAGTGTCGACCTTGTTACATCAAATCGGGATGAAAATATTGGCATAATGATTGAGAAGTGTAGTATTGTTGTTAAGACAAAGGTTAGAAAATAAGACTAGAATAACGAGAAAAGGCTAAAAACTTGTCTTAATTTACAGACTTCGACCCAATAAGTCTCTTCTCCAAGAAAAAAAAGTCCTTAGAGATAAACCTAATGATCAGAGTGTGATTCTGGGTTTATTTGATACCACAACCAAATCAAACAAAGACAGCAAATAAACAGAGGAATTATAAAAAAAACATCAGCAATGATAAATTATAACACATTCATTAGCGTTAAAAGGCACTTTCTTTTTATGGTAACTCAATCGGACATCCCTTACAGCCCCTCAGATTTCATGCATAGAAATTCCTACATCTTTTCATATGTAAAAGTTAATATAATCTTCAATTAAGTTGATTCGACATGCAAGTAAGAAGACAAGAAATTTTCCGCTAAGTTTATCAAAATAAGTTAAGATAGTTTCAATTGTCATAGGAGCAAGTTTCATTCCACCCAAGTTGTCAACCTAGTACATGTTTTGCTAAATCATTATCAAAAACTTGAGAGCCATACAAAACGTACCTGGATGTTGGATATGGAACAGTGCTCCCAACTGGATGTGTTGCTCCCATGTTCATAGTCTAATTCAGTGGAGAATATAAACAAATCATGAAATCAGCATATCAAAATTAATTAAACAGCATTTTGAAAGACATGTTATTATGAATTTTACCTGCATAAGTTTCTGCAGGTCAGCCGGTCCACCTAATGGCATCATCATGCCAGGAATTTGATTGCTCATGTTTGGCAAATTTTGAGTGGGCAAGTTGATACCATTGGACCCAAGTTGTTGAAAACTGCTGGAAAGTTTTGGATCCCCACCAGCAGATTTAGCTGCAGCCATCAGAATGGACTGTTGTTGTGCCAACATTGCGAGTTGCAGTTGTTGCTGTTGATGCATAGCAAATGGTGATACCATATTGGACTGTACCACATCCAAACCAAAATATTAGACAATGTATGTGCATTAAATGTGATCAAATATCCTGTGCAAACTCAAAATTCAGGTTTTTCTTTATCATTCCGTTATGTGACATAATCAAAACTTTAACACAGTAAAAAGAATGATTCAATTCTCCAAAAAGAAAACATCAAGCTGATTGATATTTTCGTATAAAGAGTTTCAAAAACACAAAATGATGCTGCTGCAAATACCTTCTCAAGAGGCTCATAATGTCATTTTTTACATCTTTCTGAGGTTTTGCTGTAATTGGGGGAGTTGAAGGTGAAGGTGAGTCCTGAAATAAGTCCTCAATTCTCGTGGCAGACTGCTGGCTATTACTCTCGACTGCTTTTGGCGGTTCAGTTTTCTCTGCTGTTGATGTTTCTCCAGCAGCTACAAATTTGGGCAAGGGCCAAAGTCAACAGCAATCATAGAAATTTACAATCTTAAATCTTAAACCTAAAGACAAAGCAAGAAGCAGATTGACCAAATTTGAAAGAGATAATGAAGACAGCAGAAACTGCTTAACTGATCTCAGTGGGTGAATAGTAATGGAAAGATTTGAGACATACACTGAAAACCTGCCCAAATATTATCATCAGCAGAAGCAGCCTCTGATCCATTTTCATTTGGACTATCATCCATGGACAGCATGTTGAAAAGGTCAGTTGCAAAATCTACTTTAGGGGGAGATACTACTGGATTAGCATCCACAGCCTGCTTTCTTGCTTCAGCTGGTGCCACAGTAGATTCCGTGTTTTGAACTACCTGTTGTCGCTTTGGAACAGGTATAACCTGTTCATATACAGGTATGTCATTGCAACGATAAAGCCTATTAGGACCTATCTCTAAATGCAAAAGAATGGTAAATTGTAGGAGAAGTATCATTCAGTCTTGTACAGAAAACACTAGAAAGTGCTTAAACCAACTGATCATATGAGATGACCCAGACAATAAAAAGATATGCCTTCCTAATTCTGTTGATACACATTATCAAATGTCTAGACAATGAACTATTTGAGGCACGTCTTAAAACAGAATTATCCTTGCATTAATTTAAGTATGGCATTTATGGCCAAAACAATCCAGCTACAATAATCAATGTAATTAAGGATTATTTTTTATTGTTAAAAATATTATTTTTAGAAATATATGAGAGGGTGCATCTCAAGTCTCAACAGGAAAAAAACCTCAAAGAGACCAAAGCCAGGTTGCCAACATTCCATTAGGATCCCAAGAGTGTATGATCTCGCTATACTTATGAGGGGCAGGTGTGAGTCGTGTGACTACAAATGCCGTAAAAAAAAATATAGCCTACATGCTATGTTTTACAAGTAAGAGAGAAAAGGTGAGCTTGACAACTTCCGAATGGCCTAAGTTAGTAAAATGGGTCTACCAATGGCTACAGAGAATAAAAACCCAGAACTCTTTCTTTATATTATTCAAAAGACTGCCCCTTAATGCTTCTTTTCCTTTCTTTTTACCCATTTCTAACAAGTGGGGTGGATTTCCACTTCCTCAATCACCCTCTTTGCATATTTAAACAACAAAAAGTTTTTCCTAGAGACTCGAGGTAAGGGGAAAATCTTCTTAATCATATCATGTACTCCCCCAACAAGAGAACTTGTCACCAGTGTTCCCCAACCCCCCAAAAATGCCTCTCCTGAACCAAGCTTCTTGCTAACCTTTTTCCTTTTATGCCATTCCCTTTTTTTGCTTATAAAATATTTCCAATTTTTAAACAAAAGGACTGGCCACAAGCAGCAGGCAAAAGAAAGCACTAACATCAGTCATTCATCAGGCCAGCAGCTTTAACTTCTCCAAATTCTTCTCACTTTACTTCAGTGGAACAAAATAAAGAGATAAACAATTCAGACCAATATAAACTGAGGACAAAAATAAAATACTGAACTGGATAGAGCAACCGCTCTTCTATTTCATTTTCTGATGCTGCAGCAGCTAATAGAACCAGTTCTCCACTACAGTCTGAACAAAGTGCCAATGACACTATCTGAAAAAACTAAAGGAACAGAAAGCCACCAATAACGTATTCTAAATAAACAACATCTGACACAAAGCTTCAATACATTAACGTGGGAAGCAGGTAGCAGCAATCATAAAAGTAACAAGGTTGGGGGACCACATCATAGTTAGTTCCTTCTTACTCTGAAGAAATTTAGTCATGCCAATCCTACTTAATAACTAAGATTCTACTCTGGTGTAGAACTAACTTCTAAGAAAACACATTAATTATCCTGCACTCATTAAAGAAAGAAGTTAGGCCAAATGAAATATTCAGTTATCTGAAATAGATGCCAGTTGTACCAGCGTGTGTAAGTGTGTTAACGTAATGTATTCATGGAAACTCTAACAAAATTTTCCTAAGAAAGATTCTTTGGCAGAATTTCTCTGCAAGCTCTAAGAAGGGTTCATTTAGGCCCTACCTTGAACACAATGTAACATGTTTGAAGCTTCAAAATTCACTCAATCTTTTTTCCTCTCTCCTAATTGCATTTTCCAAAGCACTTTTCCTGACTTTCAAGTTATCCATAGTTACTCATGAAAAAAGAAACTAACAAAACGGAGCCCATAATAAAGTTTGCACTAATAACCACTTGAATCAAAGCACCAAGAAACAATGCATGGAACTCTAAGAAGGATCAAATAGAAAAATATCAGACAGACAATATAAATGAAATAGTCAACTGGCAAAAACCACTAGAAACTACCTGCTCGGGTCCCTTTGGAGGAACTGGAATGCTAACTCTTCCCAACGGAACATTCTCTCTTTTAGTTGGTGCTTGAGTGCGCTTCCTTTCCTCAAACAAATTTTCAGAAGAGCTGGTGTACTCATGCCCACTTTTTTCTCCAGGTCTCTGCCAACTAACGGAAGACTTTTCATCTCGCCCTCTAGGAGGTGATTTGGCCATTCCGTCCCGAGAAATCCATCGTTTCTCCTCATACCTGTAAGAAAATGCAATAATTAGAGAGCGATAGAGATTAACAGAATTTCGTAGCAAGATGCAAGTAAATAAAGGCAACAAAAGTCAACTAATAAAGGTAACAGTAGATGGAAAAAAAAGTCCTCCTTTCTTTTCTGATAGGAAAAAAGTCGTAAATGGAACAAACTCTAGGACACATACTTTGCACGGATGAAATTCTCAATTCCAACTCTATCATAGTTGGGGGTAGCTCAGCTTCCCAGTAACCATTTGCCCTTTCATTTCCCATTGCTGTATTAAAACAGAAAAAAAAAATTGTTGTATCTATCAGCTGTTATTAAATTCAATCTTGAATAAAATTACCAAAAAAGAGAAATCCATAATCTAATATAAAAGCTTACATTGAATAAATGCAACCTGCTCAGGGAGCCAGGTGTCCAGGGTAGCAGATCGAACCTGCAGCAAAAACAAGTAAAATGCATATGACATTACAATAATAACTGGTGTTTCACTAACTACAAAAATGCCTGTTAATAAGAAAACATTATCACACTAAATAACATATATAACAAAAATGAATGAAATATAGATTTATAGGTCAACTTTGGCATAAGCAGCCAAATTTTGATGACTCAGCCAATAGAAAACAAGGTTCAAAACATGATATTGCAATAATAACTGGTGTTCCACTCACTATAAAAATGCCATTTAATAAGAAAAAATTATGACACAAAAAATAACATATATAACAAAAATGAATGAATCAGAAAAATTTTGGTAATCCGGAAAGAACAGGAGCTATACTATTCACGATATGTATATTCTTACAGTAGACCCTATGATCGACAAGCTGAGACTAAAGAGAGAGTAAAGAAATAATGATAAAAATGCAATGGGCAATTCATCATGAGTATTCACCCTTGACTGTGTGTAGTTATATACTTATATATACAGACTACTCTTAACACAAAATAGTTCAGTAAAGCAGTTTTTGATGTCAGACCAAAGATTTCAGTCAGTAAAAGGTTTCCCAATTTTGGGTGAAAAATATGTAAGGGCACAGTTCCACTTGACACTAATTGCGTGTCCTAGCAGTAGCCTCTGTTTGTCATAAACATTTAAACTCTATGAAGTTCCAGTAAGCCATCCTTATTAAATGAACATAAGAGGAGATATAGTAAGGTGCTTTTGAGGTCCCAGAATTCACTACCTTAGAATGAAAGTGTGCTACCATTTGTATTGCATGTTCTAGATAGCAAATGGCTAAAGTACTAGTGACTTGTGGAGTTGTGGTTAAACTATCTATGCCATTAACATAAAATGGAACCATGGCAGTTAATCATCCCAAAACCTTCAACAAACTTCCGATGGTTTCTCAGAAATAGATAAGCAAACATTTGAAGAACTAAACATCACCTTTGAAATGTGTACCCCGAGACTTCTGTGGATACCAGAACATTGCATGCAAATAAAGATACCTAAATTCACACTAGCCCATCTTGGACCTCTGCACGACAATCAAGTAAAAGTAGTGAATCCTTCAAATAAATACAAATAATAATAATAATAATAATAATAATAATAATAATAATAATAATAATAATAATAATAATAATAATAATAATAATAACAATAACAACAAAAATAACAAGACATTGCTGAATTACAACAAATTGAAAGATGATCCGTTTTTATTTAGTCAATTCTATTTCGTATGCTTAGTTCTTCAGTATTATGGTATCCACATAATCTCTTTCAGTTCTTTGAATACATACTTGGATTTGCAGTCAGCACATTCCCTGTTCTCTGGCAATTTAAGAAGCCCTTCCAAAATCTGCAAATATGCAGTAGATTTAGAAGATATAAAAACAGACCTAAGTGAAAGATCAATAAAACATTCATCTCTGGCTATAAAACTGTAAACTAAAAAGCCATTAAAACTTAAAAGTCTAGAATGAAACAAATAGCATCATGGTCAAACAGCACATAAACAGCACCCTCTCATGCAATAACTTAATGAATAAATGCATATCATTAAGTCACATGCACAATACTCAATCTGAATGCTAACAACCTACATGAAACTATCTAAAGGAACCGCATCCCTCCTGGTTTCTTATGCAAAATACTAGACACAAATCCGATCCAGCAGATAAAAAACAACAGAACATCTCACAAATAAGAGAATATGCATAAAATTATATTCAATCCAGTAGATTTACAATACATGAATGGGCAATAAAATATATTCAAATTTCACGATTTCTTAATTTGTCAATCTAGTCGCGTAACTGATTATTAGATTCGAACTTTGGATCACGTTTGTTACATAACCAATATCCATTAGCTCATATTTTATAATTTATCAGAAAAATTAGATCCCACAACAATAGGAAATGCTAGCAAAACCTCTCCACAAAACATATCATTACTACAATACGATACAAAATCATAGGAAAAAAACGAAATTGTGTACATAATTACAGAGATCGAGTCAAAATCAACAGAAATGAATCGAAGAAGAGAGATAAAAGGGACAAAATAGGAAATTAAACGAAAGATAAAAATGGGAGGAGACCTTTCTGTGCCTGGCGTTGAGCTCTTTAGAGACGTTGGCCTTCTCGTTCATGGTGACCGGTCGCTCAATCTGGAGCTCTGAGAGAGAGAGAGAACGAGAAATGAAAATGAAAACAAGAATACAGGGGCAATTCGGTCTTTTCAACTCACTCTCTCCTCTCTCTCTCTCTCTCTCTCTCTCTGTCAATCTGATTAATTTTTGTTGAAGGAGGACCGAAAGAATAGAAAGAGAAAAAAACAAGAGAGATCGAATTCGAAAATAGAGACTCTCTCACTCTCTCTCCTTTACTTTTACATTACATTTGACTTTTATAATTTTTTCATTGGATTTTAATTCAGATATATTATTGGTGGGTAGTAGTATTATTAGGTAGATTTACTAGGTATGATATTGACACCCATAAAACCAATTAGTATATTTATTTTAATAAAATTTAAAAAATGAATAGAGTAAAGCTATTAGCACACACCCCTACTGATCTATTCATACCCATTTTTTAAAATTTTGATTTAATTAAATAAAATTAAATGTTTTTATTAAAAAATTTGGTTTATTTCCAAAACTACCCATTTTACTTATTTTTCAAACTTAATACATATCATATATAATCTCTCTATCTCTGATCTTTGTATCTATATATATCTCTCTCACCTCCATTGATTGATTTATTTTTTTTCTTCTTATTTCTTTTTTTTAGTTTTTTTTCTTCTTATTTCATGATGGAAAAGAAAAAATTAAAACTAACGGGTATTTCAACACAACAACAGCTTGATATCATTCTAAAAAAAAACTTCAAACTTATTTCCAGAGAATGAATTGTTTTCAAATGCTAACTATCATTGTTAGACAATTCTTTCTTTATGTCATTCTCAGACAATTCTTCAAGATGTTTGATATCGTTCTTAGACAGTTATTTCATATTCTTGATATCGTTCTCAAACTCTTCCATAATATTTTATATGTATGTAAGAAGCAAATTTTAGGGTTTAAGAGTTAAATATTTTTTTTGAAGAAACAAATTACTGGTTTTTTATTTGGAAAATGAATGTGAGATTTTAATAGATTTACTTTGTAGAAGATTTCTTTCCTAAATTGTATGTCTCTTTAAGTAATTTTGATAAAGGAAAAAAAAGAATATTATATAATTAAGAGAGTGGGGCATAAATAGATCGGTAGAGGGTGTGCCAATAGCACCACTCAATAAATATTACTACAGTCTATTAACACCCATTATAATATCTATAGTACCCTTAGGGCATGTTTGACATATTGTATTGTATTAAGGGTTTAAAATATATTAGGATAATACAATACAATGTTTGGTTTATTTTGCAATATACATTGAATTGTATTAGTTAATACATTTTAATTACTCTAATACAGCAGATATTGTATTAACTAATACAAATGGTGGATGATAATAAAATTTAATAATTAATAATAACAATGATTATAATAGTAGTAATAATATTATTGATGTTTAATAATAATTTTAAATATAATACAGAAATAATATAATTTTTTTTGTAATATTTAATTTAAATTTAAAATTAATTTAAATAAATATTATGTAATTTAATTAAATAAAATATTATTATAATATTATATATCTAAAAATTATAAAATTTAAATAAAATATTAAAAATAATTGTTAAATATTATTAATATTTGTTACATGAATGGTAATTTATGTAATAAAATTTTAATTATTATTTTTAAAAATAAAATATAAATATATATTTTTATTCTAAAAATATATCAATTTTATTAGTTAATAAAATTTTGAGGAAAAAAAAAATCACATCCAAACATTGTATAACTTAATACAGTCTAATACGAAATATCACTAAACTCATAATTGTATAAGAATAATACAATTTAATGCAATACAATACAACCCTCTAATTGAAATGAATATATTCATTTTAATACATTTTATTTATAAATCCTTGTAAATTATAAACACACCCAATTTATAAAATAAATAAATAATCATATTATTTTTATATTATTTTTTGAATCAAATCGTCTTGTAATGATAATTCAATTTACTTTTGGAAATGAACCTTATAAAAGAAAATATGTAGAATTGGATTGTATATGGGGTCAATAGATTTTCAATCTGGAATTCTCTTATTTATACATCTATCTTAAAAAAAACACTCATTGATACCTATAGCTATATTTAAAAAAAAAAATTATTTATTGATAGAGTTAATAACTAGGTATAAAAGAAGGATAAAAAAAGTTAAATAATACATATCTCTATATAATCAGAGTCCTCTGAAAATTCTTTTACCATTACTTTGTTATATGACAATCATATGAGGGTGATAAATGTTGATACTTAAAATAAAATTAGAGTGTAAGTTAGGGTTTATCATAATTTTTTTTTTAAATGAAGAGATATGGTTGAAGATATGAGTGTAATTAATGAATGTATATAGTATTTTGTTTATTTTTAATTAGAGTAATTTGTCTTTATTGATAAATTTCTATTGAAATATTTTTGTAATTAAATTTTTTAACAAAGTATGGATATACTAATTAGTTTTATGGTTGGTAATATCAGCACCGTTTATTTATTTATTTTTTCTGTTTTTTTATTTTTTCTTTTTAACTGTTATATATATATATTGAATTATTACAATATTTTGGGATTGGTGAAAGGAATATGATTCGAACCTGTAACCTTATGGAGTAAGTAGATTTCACACTTATAAGATTATGGGTTTGAGTGATGTCCTACATTTAATTCTGAAATATTGTAATAATTAGAATAAATTATATTTTTTTTATCTCTTTAAAAAAAAAAAATTATTTTCCTGTTGGTGGTGGTGGGGTGAGCATTGTTGTTTGTTTCATTGTTTGGTTCCCCGGCACGTGCGAGATGGACTGTTTTGGTCTGAACGGGTGCAGGAAAATTTTGGTACATATGCTTCTTGCCTTCTTTCAACATCAAAAGGCAAAAACGTGAAAACATTGGAGGTTTTTACATTTTCAAAACCAATTATAGATGTTTACCAATTTCTTTTAATTTTCTGTTATTATTATTAAATTTTAGTTTAAAAGATATTTATTACATTAGTCACGGACTCACGGTTTATCGGCAGATATAATTTGCGACCCAAATATCAAGGGTTTATAATAATTTATCAAGATGTAGTGCACAATTTGAATATTGGATCTACTCAACAATCACAAGATATTTACTCTCATAACATTAAAGAGAATACTACTCATATATAATTGTAAAATGTACTTGTTGGGATTCAAAACCCCAACTACCAATGTGCAATGGAAATTCCAAACTATATAAACTAAGAGAGAATATACGATTAAATCAATTTGCAAAACTTTTTAGGATAATTTTGAGTAAAGGTTGTGTTACATTACTCATTATAAAACACACTTCTACTAACATTCCTAATTTAGATCCTTATAAAACAAAAAAGAGAAATGTATTAAAAGAATCCTTATGCTTAAATAAGAGATTAGGTCAAAAAAATTAAATAAGAGATAATAATTTACATATAAAAAAATTGATTTATATTATTATATACATTAAATTGTAAAATAAAAGCAATGGTCTCATGTTCCGGTGGCTAGGACATTAGACTCTAAATCTAGTAACCCGAATTCAAATATCGGGGACCTTTATTATTATTATTATTATTTTTTGAGTGGTGAATATAATCTAAAATAAAATAAAATAAAGAGGAATTAACGGAGTTGTGAATATGGTTTCGTAACTTATGAGTAGGTTTTGAAATTAGTCAATTCACATTAATTTGTCGATGAGAATTGACGTTGTTAACTGAGATTATTAAGTTAACCTGGTAATTAGCAGCTCAATTGCATTGTAATATATATATATATATATATATATAGTTTATTAACTAAGGATTCTCATATATTAGGCTATAAAATATATATTTTCTTTTAACACTCTTAATTAATTATCTCTCTTTCTAATATGACTCTCCATATGTAAAATACTGTCTCTTCCACTCTATATATTGCATATATGTAAACTTGCAAATTGATTTTTTTTTTCTTTCATTTATTTATTGAGTGTAAAACTAACTATTAATTAACAAACTAATAGAGATAATTAACAAACTTTGAAACAAGATTGCTACAATTACAAGTGAGAAAGCAAGTTGAAAGTGGAAGAATTTATAGTGGGAATCTATAAGCTTTTCCACTTGATAACAACAAAAGAGACGGATGGCTCAAAGTAATATATGGGTTGGCCATGTGACAATTGACATCCACATGGCAGGATCCTTTCATTTGTATCTTTTTCATTTTTTTTATTGAATTTTTAAAATGATTTGTTGTATATATTAATCAGTCTTTAGTCATAATTTTTTCATGATTTACTTTCCCTTTTCAATTTCATATGAAGAAAAATGAGACAGAGATTCTATATATATATATATATATATATATATATATATATATATATATATAACTATTACAATAATTCAGAATTTGAGAAAATGAGAGACTCGAACCCAAAACTTTTTTGTGTGTATGTGTAAGACATACTATTGAACCAATATCATTATGACCAGAGATGATACAGTTTGTATGCTGGTTTAAGTTCAACTAATAATAGCATTCATAAATTTATAGATATTTTAACCATGAAGATCGAAGAGTATAATTAGTGGATCCGTAAATTATACATTCTTAAGTTCGAAAATAATATAAATATATACATTCTGGAGTCTCTCCTCGTCAACGGAGAGGCCCTCTCCTTCCCCCTTTGCGGGATGGGAGGATGGAGATCTCCACGGATCTCTGTGAGATTGAATCTCCACTATTTTTTTTAATATCCATCATCCTATCTTATGGTGAAAATATATTTTTAATTTTAAAAAAAATTAAATTATTTATTTTTAATCTTTTTAATTTGTCAACAATGAATGGTTCTGAATTTTTTAAAATTTTCGATTTTATTAAATTAGGGATAAAATGACAATATTACCTTTGATTGTGTTAAATATATCGGTCAACTCTGATCAAACCCTAACCACGTGAGAGGTAAGTATCAAATTTTGATAAAGTTTCAAGACAATAATCCAAAAACGTTACATCTCTTGAACATCCAATAGAATTTAAGCATCCACACAATTATTAATTGTTATATCAAATTATTAGACAATAGATAGATACATCTAATAATTTAAATATCATGTAACTTTTATATATCATATGCGTTTTATATGTAATGAGGGTCACATTCAATTCTTAGTTATAAAAACATAAAATTGTGATGTGATTCAATAATTAAATGATCATGAATCATTTTTCTTATTTTATTAACGAAATAGATGCAACAAGAACTTCAAATCATTTTAAATAGTACAACAGATAAATAGAATGAGGGTGAGAATTCGACGGTCCAAATGTCCAACCTCTCAAGTCTCAATGTTAATCAGGACCGGTTACGATCACAGTTTCAATATTGACAAAACGATTGGCTCTCACTACCGTAACACTCATCCCAATTTTGTTAATCACTGTGGAGAATGTCACCGACTATTCAAGTGCAGCAATGAGCTCCTAATTCACATTAGGCAGTTTCATTGAAGGTAATTCATTTAAAATTTCAATTTTTTTTTTTTGTAAAACGACTCAAGGATTGTTCAATGATGCAGATTTAGATATGTTGAGTTTAAAGTTTAAGATGTTAGATTTTTGCTCCAATCTCTAGGTTTAACTTACTATTATATATTTTTCTCTTGATGTTAATAGTCCTCAGTGATGCAGATGCAAATATAAAAGGTTATTAATGCAAAACTTAAGGAAGGCAGAAGACTTGCATGATTGCATCGGAGGCATTAGACAAATTGCATGGTGGGTATTAGACAAATTGCATGCTCTAACACCGTAGAATTATCCTTCATAATAGCTAGTGCTCCTGTACGAAGTGCATAGATCTTTTCACTTGGTTGGATGCCAATTTTGATTAATATAAAATTAAATAGATAGAAAACTTCGCTAAACGTCTATAATTCTTATGTTCAAAATGGTGACTTGAAAATTTATCTTTGATTTCATATGTCATACCCTTTGATACAATAACTATCTAAAATATAGAAAAAATCAAAATCAGCTATTTAAGAGCACATGTCGCTACTATTAAGCATTAAAAACAACAATATTACTACATGCAAAATGAAAACATGAAGATTAGAAATCAAGTAATAAGAACACGTCAAAATTAAAATTCTAAACACAAATGGAGAATTCAATCGAAATGCAATAACATTGAATTGGTGAACTGCTTGGCAATTTGCATAGCCTCCTATCAACAAATCTTGAGCTTAATAACCTAAAAATTATGGAAAAAAACATATTAAATTACATTATTACCCTTACTTATTAGTATAAATAACATATTATCCCATATGTTTCTCTCCAGGAACCACTCATTACTGGTTCTCTCATTTCAAAACATAAAAACTTCTCGTCCTCGTCCTCTTCTGATGGCTAATTTGAACCCAAACTCACTCTTATGTTATAAATGCAATTGTTAGGGATTTAATTACCTCTAATCCCTACTCAAGCATAACAAACACAAACATAGGTCCAATAAACACCTATGCATCCACTGCAACAAATGTTTCCGATTCACTTGATCGGTTACACAACAATTTGGAAATTATACAATATATGTAATTGTTCGATTGAACAAAATTTTTAGTTCTATTTCAATTTGATTTCAATTTTTTCCCACTGGAATGCACCTGACACATGACATTATTATACTTATAATTATAAGTTTTATGATATATACAATGAGTTGGGCACGAAAGGCACATGATATTATTTTGTAAAGTTTGGTTTGCTTTGAACAAATTAATATAACTCTATGAAGTATCTTCAATAGTGAAGATGAATATGCCATCACATAAACTCATAGAAGATGAAAGACAACATGTTGAAAAATTAATCGTCCATAAAGAGTAAATGATGGCTACCAATAGGTTGATTAATTTCAAAGATTGGAGAGCATTGTCTTTGAGATTATATGTCGGGTAATATATATATTTTATTTGTTATTTTTCAATAAATTGTGTGTGTTCATGATGTAGATCTTGTTTTTGTTGGAACTGATCAGGGTTCATCTATAATTGATCTTATGATATGTCAGACTAAGTTTTTTAATTTCTGAAATCCATAAAATGTAAAAAAATTCAATATTCACGGATCGATAACTTCACTATATCCAACGGACAACAAAGACTATGTGCAAAAACAAATGATATGTCTGTCTTCTCGTTTGCACTTGATGCCTCTTAGATGATTTTTAGCTTTATTTCCGATACTTATTACTACTATGATTATAGGCAAAGAACAGTCCAACAATAGATATGATATGATATAGATTTTCCCTGCCAAATTGTCATTTGATTGAGTTCAATTTCTACACATTCAACATTGTCATCCATAAAATTTAGCTGCTATGAGATTCAAACAAAAACAGAACCTAGTAATACCTCCGAAAAATGGAACGATATGGGGATTGCACTAGAAACCTTTTCTGAATCCCCGGTTAGATGGAAGATGTAACCTATCTTGCAATCAACTTCCTCTAGCCAACTCACACTTAACATTCATCTTTTTAAGGTTTGGACATCATCGTATTTCCAAATTCAGAGGAGTCATATTATTAATATCCAAGAATTTCAGTCCTTTAGAATCGAAATTTCTTAAGGTACACTTAACCAGCCGAGGTGTACATATTTTAAATATTTCTCTGGAAGTCACAACAAAATCAATCAACACTAAGTTCTCCAAATTCAATAAACATGAGAAGAAATCATGGTTTACATAATAATTATTCGCTAATCGATGTCCTGAGAGTTGTATGGTTGACAACGATCCAAATTTCATTGATCGCCGTCGCAAACTAGAGATCAATGATGATAAAACCCAATTAATATGATCACTAGCAACTAGTGTAAGAGTCTTGAGTTTTGTACAATAGCCAAGGTTCTTTGGGAAGTAACTTAATATGTCACATTCAAGCTCTTCAAGGTAAAAACTGACCCGATGAAAAAATAATTCCACAAACTGGGGCTAATAATGCCTTCTTAGATAAAACTTGATAGTACGAAAACCAAAAGATAACAAGCAGCGATTGAGTGAGAATTGAAGGTAAACATTTTTTAAATCTTCCCAACTCCTGAAGCTGGACCAGTTCAAATTGAGAATGTGGACACATTTCCACTTATGCCTCCACATTTTAGACAAAAAAGAGGTCTGAACAACGCATTTTGTATCTGTTAGAGACAGAATATGTTAAATTATAGGGTCGAGCAAGTTGCTCAGCCGATCAGTTTCCATTTGATGACAACCCTTCTTGGAGAAGTTGCTATCACACATATTGTGGCAGACACTTAATTGTTTGTGTTCTACGTAAACAAATACTAGATCAACTAAGTTACATAAATTAAGACAAAACTATAGATCAAATCATTAAGGAAACACATTGCATTTATCAGTGAAACAATAAAACAAAAGATTAGTATTGCATTTAGGGGGTGTATACATGTATTCATTTGAACTTAATTGTTATATTCTTGTCAAGTATATATATTGCCACATATATTCTCTTGTATATGATTTGTTCTCTTCAAGTTTATTTTAGATGATATCAAGAAAAGATCAAATGAAGAAGTTCAAGACTTATTGAAGATTATTCTAGGTAAAACAAACTCATTGTAATGTGAGAGTGTGATTTGCGACCGATCTTCATTTTGTATGTATAAATATTTGTATAGGTGTTTTGACATGGAATTTGCTAAAATGGGAGATTGTTAGGTTTTTGAGTCATGTTGGTATATTTCTATATCAAAACAAAATTTTCTTTGTATTGATTAGTTGTCTAGGTTCATGTTGACTCAAGCTTCAAAGAGGAATGACAACACGTCATGCAAAGTGAAGTCTTTAAGAGAAGCAAGTTTTGTTGCACATCAAAGGTATATATAGACCCTATTCCTCTTGCAAAGCGTATAAGCATACATACACACATACATTGCATTCATATGTGTCCTTGCATCGTTGTACTCAATTGGTATAACACATACACATACATATTGTTGTATGCACATGCATTCGATTTATATTGACAACTTTTATGAAATTGCATGTTCTAGGACTATTTCTAGGAAATGACATACTTGTGTGTATTTGTATTTGTTTCTTTTCATTCACTTGATATCGGACTTGATTATGTTCTCATATTGTTCCTTATTGAGTTCTGGATATTTTGGTTACTCATACATATGTTTTCGAGTTCCGAGTTGGATTTTACAAAACTTTTTGTATGTTTATCGTACATGGTTTTCATCCTTGTGTATCATAGACATCCATGTCTATAAGAGAGTCCTAGTTCGTAATCCAAAAATGGATTAGAATTCGGAATTCGGAGGCCAGAGAACTGTAGAAGAACGAGAGAGGTGCGCGAGGGAAAAAAGGAGTGGCATAAGCCACAAGCCATCTCTCCCGTGGAGGTGCGTGGCCTCCATTAGGCCCCCATGGAGGCCACACACCTCCATGGGGTGCTGACATGACGTGCCACACCTCTTCTCCCGTGGTCCCCTCCACCCCACGTCACTTTCCCTCCCAATTTCTTTTAAAAACGCTCTCCCTCTCATTTTGACTTTTGAAGAATACTTGTATATAAATTTTTGTGTGTTTTTCTCTCAACTTCAAAACTCCATATCTCACTCATTTCTCAACCAAATTAAGTGATTCAAAAAGTGAGAGATTCATATTGAAGTCTACTATCTTCTCCAAGTAATATTGAAGTCATTTGCTCAAGTATTTTTAGTGCTCATCTTCAATTTCCTGGCTACACTCAAGTCATTAAGGTATTTGCTAATCTTTTGATTTCTAAACTTTAAAATGTTCAAATACCTTGGGTCTTCTTCTTATTTTAGTATATATGACTTGAAAAAAAATGTTGTTTATAGATAGAGCTTCAATTATATGCTAAATGTGTCTAATTAGATACTTAAATGTGATTTAGGTTTTGTTAAATCTAAATCTTCACATGTTTGTGTGTTGTATTGTGACTAGCTTATAATCTAGGGCTATTTGAGTGTTAATTGAATTTATTATGTTGATTGATAACCATTACATGTTCTAGGATCTTTTAGTTGAATATATTTAGGTTTAGCATGTTTAATTTTTATATTTTGAGCCTTTGAGATTTAATTGATTATTTTTGCTAATATGTGCTCTAAATATTTGCTAAAGAAACTTGATTGAAAATATTTTATATTCTAGCATTTTTAATTTTAGTTCTAAAGCCTTGAACATGTGTTTAATGAATATTTTATGTTTCAAGCTTTAGTTCGCATGAATAAAATCTAGGATTTAAGTGTGATTTGGTTTGATTGCATTTTCTAGGGTTTTGTTCATGTATAAAGAACTAGAAAATATTATTTGTGAACTTTTATGTTTATTTCTAGTTCTTCATGAAGTGTTTATAGTTGTCAAAAGCGAGCTTAAGCTCTCGTTTAAGAGAAAAGGCAGACTGGCGGACCCTGTCTCGCCTAGAGACAAGCTAGGCGCAGAACCTGTCCTCAGGCCCCTGCTTTTGGTGGTTAGGCGCTGAGGCACACAAGAGTGCTTAAGTACACTTAGCATGATTTTTGTTTTGGTGGTCAGTTTGGTCTTTTTGTGTGGTTTTGATAAAAATAAAGGGTGGGCTTTTGGTTATTTTTATCTTTTTGTGTGGTTCTGTTACAAAAAGGGTTTTATGGCTTATTTTCACAACAAAAACAGTCGACATTCATCTCCTCTCCAGCTCTCCTCAGTCATCTCTGATCTTCTATCCAAACTTCTCTCCTAATCTTCCAAGTTCCAAGGACCAGAAGTCAAAACCCGAAGGAAGGCTCCTCCACCAAGAGTTGAAGAATTTCAAGTCCCTCTTCATCATTCAAGTTAACAAGTTTTATACTTTTATCTTTTTTTTAATTCCGAAATTAATCTTACATCTCCTTTCTACAATTTTACATCTTTTCAACTTCTAAATCGCCAAATTTAAGGGGTTATGCTGTCGCTTTTTTTTTAAGATATGATTTTTTGAATCAATTGTTTTTTAAGATTAATATTATGCCATTAATTATGTTAAATGTTGATGACTTGATGACTTGATGCCATGATGTATGATGTAGAATTAGTGATGCCATGTTGTATTATTGATATGCAATTATGCTTGTGTGAATCAATGTTATATTGTTATGTACTTATGAAAAAAAAAAAACAAAAGTAAAAGTTCTGAGCGACATTTTGAGGAGGATAAAGGTCACAGTTTTGAATTAGGTGTTTGATGAAGGAATCAATAAAGTGAAAAAAGGAATTTTGAATTTGGTTGGTGAATTGATAGGGCGATTGGTCATCACTGGCATTGGTTTGATGAATTGATTTGGCCAATTGTTCATTTACTATTATAAATAGTCTATAACAACATTACAAAACAACAAAAATACAATTAAAATGTCATGAAACTGTGAAGTATGAATCTGTGAAGTATCTCATGAATGTTAATTTTATTCTTAGTGTTAATTATGAATTTGTGATTATAAATGATAGGTCTAAATGTCGGTAGACCAAACATCGAACTCGAACCAAAAGAAGGATCCCTCGTGGAGTTATTTTACATGCCCCAATGGTCCTAGTGACAAAAATACCACAAAATACATTTTTTGTGGTAAAGAGTCGAAATGTGGAATATTTCGTGACAAACAACATTTAGCTAGGGATTCTAGCAATGTCCCACATTACCATCAAGTTCCAGAACCTGTAAAGGAGGAGATCAGAAGTTATATGTTGAAGAAAAAACATGATAAATAAGGGAGAAATTTGGCTGCAGATTGTGATGATGATATCATTGGCATTGGTGTAGATGATGATGATGATGATGATGATTTGGCAATGATTTGTAATCATAAATGACCAACTTGGTAGGAGTGTGAGTGAGAGTGGAAGTGGAAGCAATAATGCAAGCAATTTTAAAAAGCAAAAATGGAAGGGTCCACTTGATTTGTACTATACAAAAACCACTTTAAGGCAAACAAAGTTAGGTGAAACAGAGGCTGTTAATGAGGAATTAAGAGACTGTATTTGTAAGACTTTTGCTAGATGGATGTATGATGCGAGTATCCCATTCAATGCTGTGAAGTACCCTAGCTTGAAACCATTTTGTAAGGCGGTTGGACAATATGGTCCGGGTGTCAAACCGCCATCTTATCATAAAGTTAGGATTCCCCTTTTGAAGAAAGAGGTAGAACTCACCCGTAAAGCAATGAAGGTGCATGAAGATGAATGGAAGGCTTATGGATGTTCTATTCTATTGGATGGTTGGAAGGACCGAAAAGAAAAGACACTAATTAATTTCCTAATCAATAGTCTGAGAGCAAGTGTGTTTGTTGAGTCTGTTGATGCTTCGACTTATGCTAAGACTGGTGAGAAGATGTTTGAGCTATTGAGCCAATTCGTGGAAAAGATTGGTGTAAGCAGTGTGGTTCAAGTTGTCGTTGATAGTGCTTCAAATAACGTTCTAGCAGATATTTATTTATAAATTGCATTATATAGTTTATACTTTATACTTAAATCATTGGTTATGATTTGGTAAATACTAACATTTTTTTTATCAAGATAGGGAAATATTTGGAGGCAAAATATGAAAACTTGTTTTGGACCCCATGTGCTGCACATTGTTTGGATATAATATTAGAAGATATTTTCAAACTTAAAAGAGTGAAGCAAATATTTGAGAGTGTCGTTATGATTAATAGTTACATCTACGGCCGTACCGGTGTGGTAAACATGTTAAGGAAGTATACAAACATGAAGGAATTGCTAAGGCCAACAACAAAAACAAGATTTGCAACCGCCTTTATAACGTTGTCTAGAATTCATAGCCAAAAGACCAACCTTAGAAAGATGTTTACTTTCGATGAATGGGCACAAAATCAATGGGCTAAAAAAGCGGCGGCTAAAAAAGTTGTGGAAGTTATTTTAATGCCTTCATTTTGGAACAATATAGTGGTTGCCCTTAAGATAGCCGGTCCTCTTGTGAAAGTGTTTCGATTGGTGGATGGTGAAAGGAAGCCTCTTATGGGTTATATTTATGTGGTTATGGATAGAGCCAGAGAAGTCATTGCTAAATCTTTTGGGGGCAATGAAAGCAAATATGGAGATATATTCAAGCTGATTAATGCTAGATGGAATATTCAACTTCATCGCCCTCTACATGGAGCCGGGTGGTTCTTGAACCCGAAATTCTTCTACACAAATAGAAATGTAGATGATGAAGTGGCAATCGTAGACATGCATAGAAAGGTTAGTCCCAGATGTTGAGACTTGATGTCTGATTGATTTTGACCTTGCCAAGTATAAGAAAGCTGAATGACTATTTGGTAGTCCAATGTGCGTTAGAATGAGAGGAAAGAAATCACCAGGTATATTTATTTCTTACTAAAACATGAATTCTTTGTCTATAATTATATATAAGTATATTTTATAACAAATTACATCATATATATATATATATATTAATATTTAATAATGATTTTTAATTTTACAGTTGAGTGGTGGGATTCTTATGGCACTTCTACACCAGCTTTGCAAAAATTTGCTATTAAGATTCTTAGTGTCACTTGCAGTTCATCTGGGTGTGAACGGAATTGGAGTGTCTTTGAAAATGTAAGTGTGTACCTTTTAGAGTATTTTTAATTACATTTTACATTATAATTTAAATATTCTTACTTTTGTATGTAAAATTATTGCAGCTTCATACCAAAAGGAGAAATAGACTAGATCAAAGTCGTTTAAATGATTTGGTGTTCATAAAATACAATAGAGCATTAAGACGTCGATATGAATCGCGTGCCACCATTGATCTCATATATTTAAATGACATTGATGACAATAATGAATGGTTGGCTGGGAGGTTGGATGATGATAATGATAGAGATGATGAGCTTGTTTTTATAGCTGAAGATAATTTGTCATGGAATGATGTTGCTACAGCTGCATGAGTTGGAGAGTGTAGTTATTGATTTAGATCGAGAGAAGCTTCTTTATCAAGGCCAAGTGTACCACAACAATCTCAAGTTCAACCATCAAATCGATTATTAGATAAGGAGGAAAGTGAAGAAGAGATTGAAGGGGAAGATGAGGGAGATCAACTTCAACAAGAAGTAAAGATTGGAGGGGATGATGATTATGAATTTGATTTAGGTGCATGAACTTGTTTTTCATAGAATTGTAATGCTTTTAATAATTCTTGCAACTTTAAGTCTCTTTTGAAGTTTGAACTATGAACTATGATGCTATTTCTTTTGAACTATGATGCTAATTATTAGTATTTTTAATTATTGTGTTATGGGGAGTTTGCAAGTAGTCATATGAGAAATTATGGATAAAACAGGTCTACACATGTTTTTATAAAAACAGTTCGCCTAGCTTCAGTCGAGCGTTCACCTCGCCTAGCGCCTAGCACCTCAGGCGTCAGAGGCCCCTAGCGCCTATCTGCGCTTAACGCCTCTGACAACCTAACACATACATTTTATATGTGATTTGTATCATTTTGTGGGATGTCAATTGTTTGTATTCTAAACTAGAAAAACATACATTGTGTGCACAAAGTTTATTTCTAGTTTCCATAGGATATCTTGATCATATATTCTATATTGCATGTTTTGCATAAGCATACATTTGATCACGTTAGGAAGCTTTGCATAAGAATAAAGTCTCTTGTTGGAATATGCGGTTCTAGCTTGAGCAATAGAGTTTCGACTAGGATCATGTAGATCCGTAGGTTGAGCATGAAGAACTCAATAGAGTCAAGCGGCTTCTAAGTTGAGTGCCGGTAAGTTTTGCACTTGTAAAAGGCATGTGGGTAGGATAGAAGAGATATCCAATAGGAAGTAAACAATCATGCAGATTGGTCCTTTTGAGGGTGTACTTTGAGTTGCTTTGAGGGTGTACTTTTATCCAACTAGTGAAGTATGGTGTTGCTCGGAGGTGGTTGACTGGTTCAACCCGCGGATGTTTCATTTTCGGAGGTTTACCGCTTAAAAATGACGTGTCCTCTATCCCCTACTCTCTTATTTTTGTATTTATGTGATTGTTGTATCTTGTTTTACATCATCAAATATATATTTTCTTGTAAACAAGATTGTTGTAAGGAAAGAGAAGCAAACATACTTCTATCTAGATTGTTTACATGTTTTATTGAATATGATTTCAATAGTCTACATATGCTTTCATAATTAAATGTGTTGTGATATAAACTATCTATAGGAACAAACTTATGTTTGTGGTTAGCTTACCGTGTTTTTATATTTCAATTGATATCAAATATAACCAGATAATCTATATATATATATATATATATATATATATATATATATATATGTTATACATATATACAAGTATACAGACAGCACCCGAACCCTAATGCAATACAAATTCAGTGTCCAACCCTTAGTTTTCTTCAGTTTTTTCACCGCCATCTAATGAATGTTCCGTCTAATGAATGTTTTACCGGGTCACAGAAATAGAAACCATGTTTCGTTATGAAATTTTATGCAGCAGGATCAATGCAGAATTCCTGGCACAAGGTGTCAAAGTTATTTTACAAGAAATTTCCTTCAGAATCAAGATGCAGTATAAGTTTTGATAGTTTTGGAAGACCTAATAACTCCTGATTCAACAACATTGTGTCCATCCTTGTATCCAGATGAACAATGATTTTCTCCAAGAATTCATTTTCCAACAAGAGTCTCAAAGGCTCAAGTTGGTTCATGCGTCCTCTAAAGTCTTCCACGCTTATTGTTTTTAGACGTCCGGGCAGACTAATAGAAGAGATTTGTTCTGGCTTCAGTTTATTTTCCGGGTACTTGGAGTCTAGAGAATTGCAATATATTATGCGGAGGGATTGAAGATCATGAAAGAACTGTAACAGGCAGGCCACAACTACAACATCTCCATCACCATTACCAAGCTCGAGAACCAAATGGTTGAGATTGCAAAATGTTGACAAATCATGTAATAAACATGTTTGGTACTGCAAAAACTGCATGAACAAAAAAGTGACAAGGTTATATTATAGGTGAGGTGAATATCACACGAAAAAACGTACGGGATAACTTACTTTAGTACAAAAAAAAATTTAGATGCAACGTCTTAACATTAGAAAGCCTCTAAGGAATTTACTAATCCAACGAAAGCTCTCCCCATCATTGCTATTACATAATAGGCCAATGAATGCATGATCCAGATTGGATAAAATCCCCAAATGCTGTTCATCTGTGAAATCTTGAAATGTATCTGAACTTCGAGAAGAACCAATGTCATCAGGATTAAAATGTTTTAAAAATAAAATTTTGAGATTCGGACAGTTCAGCAGTTGATGACAAAAGTTCTTGGCCAATATGACCTTATGTAGATATATGTTCTTCAACTTTGGGAAACAAAAAAATTCAGTAAAAGGGAGAAAAATTCCAAGAGACAGTTTAAGTTTCACCAAGGAGTTGCAATTCAATAAGCAGCAGGGCAATCTATAAATATGGTGTGATCTGGGTAATCAGGAATGAATTGAATATGGACATCGAGCTCTTCGACTCCACCACTTGCTGCAGTACTAATCCATGAATTTACCTCAGAAATGTCAAATGCACAACGGGGGGATGAAAGATGAAATCTGATGATACTTGACTCGACATGGCACTGCAGAAATTTATTCACGAAATTCAGGATTTTTAGTTCTGTAGAATCACTTAAGCCTGTTGCACCCGTAATTGATTCCGAATCGAAATCAAGATAGGGAAGAGAAGTCCATAAATTTAGCCATCTCTTCCCCAGAATGCTACTTTGTACAACAGCTTTTGTAGGAAGAAAACTGACAATGTAATAAAGAATTGAATCATGCAGAGCACTTGATCTATCAGAATTCTGATCCTCTTGATCACTCTCCAATTTGTGTTTTTTCTGGTTGATTTCCAGTCCATCCATGGTTTAATTTAATGATGCTAGCTGCAGAATAAATAAATAATAATAATAATAATAATAATAAAATTACACTGTTTGCAAAGGACATCCCATTTAGCCTTTCAATTCTCTGTAAATCTCTAATATTGCAGCAGAAAACTAATATAATAAATAACATCTTGGCATACCTGAAAACAAAGAAGAGCTGTGTAGGAAATAATTATAAAAATTCTGTCCAAGGCATGATGATTCAATGACAGGAATCTGTTAGTGTAGAAGAAAAATAAAATTTCCTTTTTTTGTGCCTGTGTTTATAGGCATGCTTTGCTGTTATTGATAAAGTGAATATCCATAAAATATTGCCACCAAATCCGATATTTTGCACCACATCCCACCAATAACAATAACAATATTTGTTATTCAAATAAAACATGTAGATATTTGGATAGGATATTTTACCACTCCAACAAACTGGCAAAGCTCAGTCAAACAAAGACTAATTTATTTTGAATTGCAACAAGCTGTGGGCAGAATATTGGTTCAAATATTCATCAACAGCAGTTAAACTGCTGCAGTTTAGATCCCAGTTTATTCAATTGTTCTCCACGATCTGTTGTTAGTACTACTCACTGTTCAAATTGAAGTCTAATGTAAAATGCACATTTTATCATCATGAATTCGATATTTGCATTAAGATTTCATAAATGTTTTACAGAGTTGATCATGCCACTGCTATGAATATGAAGTATATGTTTAACAAATCATTCCAACCAATGAATATCTGCATCTTCAAATGCCAAAGCTATGTCGCTCCCTACTCAAAATTGACCAGACTGCATGGTTAACGATCGCTCTCATGTAGCTCTCTGGTGTGTAATCAAAACTTAGCTAGATGAACTATCATTAGAATTCGACTGATTCGTCATCTCGCTTTTTTAGTACAACCATGTACAGCATAAATATCGATGATCTTAGCACAAAATCTGCATTTTGAAAATTAGGAGAGTTGTAAACTTATGCTCCTTAGTTTCATTTTTACACGATTGATGATCATAAATAGTGTAGTGAAAGTCAATAATGAGTTGAAGGAAGAGTATAAGCATTGGAAATGCTTACTTACATTTCTTCACAAGGCCCGCACAAGACGAGCTGCAAAGGCGCCGTCTAATGAATGTTTTACTGGGTCAGAGGAATAGAAACCACGTTTAGTTATGAAATCAGATGGAACGAATCTGTCAGCTGGATCAATGCAGAATTCCTGGCACAAGGTGGAAGAAGATATTGAACATATAAGATCATTGAAAACTAGTGGGAAAGGAACAAAAAGGAACTTTTCTTTTTGTGTATTCACTCAAGAGTTCAGTCTTAAAATTTTAATATCTCTAAAATGTATAAGATGGAATTATGAAACTAAGTGAGAGATTATTGCAACAGCTCTTACAGGATGTCGAAGAAGAAATGCGTCAACCCTCTCTTCATTTTCTTCGGGGTCTATGGAGCAAGTACTGTAAATCAAGACTCCACCAGGTTTTACCAATCTACAATCGCAAAATAAGCAGTTTATGAGCATAATTATAAATGGAATCATAACATTTGATATTTCAATTTTGCATCTAATGTCACAAATAAACGAGAAAACTAAAGCTGGTTCCATTTGTTCTCTGATTTTTATAATTATATATATGTTTTCACCTAGTTTGCATAAATAGAAAGAGAGGGGAAATTAGGTCTCACAAGGAAGCTGCATCAAAGAGTTCATCCTGCAAATTCTTAAGTTGATCCAAGTCCTCCAATCTCCTATTCCATCGCAAATCTGCCCTCTTCAGAAAGTTAAAATGGAACAAAATAATTAGACCGGATTTTTAAATTCATAGGAATAATTTGAATCATAGAACAAGGCCAACAAGTTATACAAGATGAAGGTGACATCCCAATGTTTTCAAAACTTGCCGTAACTGAACAGTTTACAATAGGTTTGTTAAAGTACCTTGGAGAGAACACCAAGTCCGGAGCATGGAGCATCAAGCAAAACTTTATCATAATGCACCACATTGCTGTCCTAAAAAAAGATTTACAACAAGTGAAATATGTGAAAGAAGTTACATCTTTAGAAAATTTTCACCTTTTACACGGTGATAACTTACTGCAAAGAGACGAAGATCAGCCTCAATGGTAGTGATGAAACTATTAACTTGGTGTGACTTGGCTGTCTCTGTAAGGATTCTCAACCGCCCTTTGTTAATATCAATTGCATATACCATGCCTGTAACCCAACAATGCAATAGCCATATTATTGAAAATCATTCAAAAACAAAAAGAAGTAATACCATAGTTGGTTCCACTGAATCCTGCTTGATGTCTGCCTCACACATCTCAACCCATTATCCCAGTTCTAACAGAAAAGAAAATTAAGGATAATAAAAAAAAAGATCCCAGTTCATACTAGTACAACAGAACCACAAAAATAAAGAAGGGTACACAACATTTACAATAGAAGATGGAATTGAATAATCAAATAGAAAAATTTGATTTCAGAAATGAAAGATACTCGGTAGGTTCAAGCAAGGACAAGCACATGAAAGGTTATCTATTCAACTATTGCAATAAACTTCTCATGTTTAACCAAAAAGAAAGGGAAGGAAAGAAGAAAGAAATAGGCAGATAAGGAATTGTTTAGCTTACAGATTACCTTGGCCACTCAGACGGGATGCCATATATATTGTCTTTCCTCCAGGTGCAGCACAACAGTCAACAATGCTCTCACCAGGTTGAGGATCCACAACGGAAACTACTAAACCTGAAATCATTTGACATGACATTGAGATGGAGTTATCAGTTATATAAGGTCCAAATTAGTTATACTGGAAACCTAGATTTTAAACATCGTTTTACCCCACAACAGAGAACTTAAGCAGAAATATAGTTAAAGCATGATTACAAACATGAAAACCATGCATGTTCTTGTATTTTCTGCGATGTTGCAGTAATGGATACAGGTTACTCTGGATGAAATGAAACGTGCTCTGAATACATAAGTACACGTATCGACAATATATCTAGTGAAAACCACTTGCTACTACATTCAAAAGCCATAGTTCAGGTGAAGTTTGAATAAAGGTTGAAAACATTAACCTGCACTCTCATCTTGGACTGCACAGACACCTTCTTTTAGTAATCCCGCTTGTATAACATTCTAAAACAAGGAAAATAAGGTAATTAGGACTCTTATTGAACTATGTTGCCCAATTAATAGTCAGCACTTATAGCAAAAAATGCATCACTGCAAGCTATCTTCTATAGGCAAAATTTAAACTAGCCCTATCATGAATGTGAGAGCTCTTACTCAAGAACAGATTTAATCTTATTATTGATATTTTTCCAAGTCGGAAATCACACAAGTATAAACATTCTTCACACCCAATTAATTTAAATGACTAACATTTTGGCTATCTTACAAATTCAAATTTCATTATTGTGTTGTGCAAATGCGGGTGTCAACAACTAGCAACTTAGTGAAACAATTCTACTTTAACATGAACCAAGTCATGGAGAGTTGATTAACCCCTTTGCATAAGAACACTGAAAAGACTATATATTACACTCATACCTGCAATCCAGTCTTGACACGGATAAAATCATCCAAATGCAAAGAAATCTCGTGTGGAACCTGCAGTTTCATAGCAGAAAATTAATAAGCGGGACACATCTTGAAAGGGAGGAAAAAATCTATTAAGAAATAAAGTATTTGTGTGCGTACAGTGATGTCGATTGAATGGTATCTAAATTTGAATTTGAAGAAAAAAACAATCCAAGTGAAAAAATTAGGCAGATGGAAAAAGCTCCTGCAATTGGTTCACACAGAAGGATCTTCAATATTTTAAGGACACTAAACAGAGGGAAAAAGGAATGAAAGAATAAACACTAAGCACCTTCAACAAATTAAGCTGCGTCACAAGGTCAGCTCTTGTAACACCTTTTCCATTATTTGCCCTGACATAAGTAACCAAGTAGGTAGTTATGAGATCATATAATG
Source organism: Dipteronia sinensis (assembly GCA_033220585.1). NCBI lineage: Eukaryota > Viridiplantae > Streptophyta > Magnoliopsida > Sapindales > Sapindaceae > Dipteronia > Dipteronia sinensis. Next base: position 42,715,328 of record CM065642.1, read on the forward strand.
TTATAAATGAAAGAAAGCAAAATTCAGCCAGAAACCTCAAACTAAAACTGGGTTGGCTGTTGTTCCACACCATCAATTTAATCGCTTCTTCTTGTCCAAGATACTTCGTCCATCGCCTTACCATCCACTGGTAAAAGATAAAACTGCTTTGTTTCAGTATTTGATCATGTTTTTCTGTCATTCTGTGATAACATGATTCCATGAGTTTTTGCAATACTACAAAATTGTTTTAATATTCTGCTACAAGAATAGATATCCGAAGAAAAAAGAAGGATTTTATCTATATAGAATTATAGATAATGGATTCCTCGTTAAAGGGATGGTTTTAATGACTTTGCGAGGGCTCTTTGGAGATATCTAGAGAATTTTTAAAACCAAAGGACAATATCATCCACTGATTGTGGTCACTGGCTCACTGGACCAATAAAGAAAAACGTTAAAAAAGAAAGTAGAAGGGAAAAAAATGAGCCCCCAAACAATCAGAACAATCAGAGTTATCACCTTAGCAGTTTAGGAGGCCACAATGCCTTTTCAACTTTATTTTTAATGAATTACAGTAGACTTATGCAGAGCATGCTTCATTCCCTAAATGAAGATCAGATAAGATACTCCTACAAACAAACAATCAACTCAAATTGTTTATAGACTTATGAAGCACAAACAATCAACCTCTTTATACAAAAAACATGGAGCATAGGTCAGACAATCGTATCGAATAAGAGAAACTAAGCCCGACAAACTCTTCCTCGTGAAGAAGTTTGAACTTTAACTTAGAACCTCAAATTCAGCTCCAAGTTCAGTCACTCTCCTAAGCACAAACTAAATACTAGAAACTTCCACAGCGCCAGATTATTAAATAAGCTAAACAAGATTTTTTTTTTTTAAGGAATCAAAGCTACACAAGATTCTAAATTCCAATTTTTCATCGTTCTCTCTCTTGCTGAAACTAGACGAAGATAAATAGTTCCTCCTTGTTGATGGGCCCAAATATCAAGTAGGCTGTTTATATTGTATCACCTAGAGACCCAAGGTATCTTACATTAGTCATCATCAACGGAAGAGAAGAAGTGCAGTTATATACTCACAACAGGATGAGAATAAAGAATGGCAAGAGCACGCGCTTGTGCACGATCATCACCTTCCAATTTCGGTAAAGGAAGGGAGTTATTCTCCTGCAAGCCAAAAAGGTCATAAATTCAGAAAAAAAAATCTGAATAAGTGATTTAACGGAGGTCAACAGAAAGAAAAGAGACAAACCTTAACTCGCACCAGCTTTCGCAGAATCCCATTAACCAAGTTACCAGCACCAGGTCTAAGGGCAACCTTTGCAAGTGTCACATTCTGCAGTCATATACAGCACTTGTGATTAAGAAAGGATAAGACTTCCTATATATGACGTTGGGAGAGTTAAGAGTATGATAATATCCAAATGCATGAAGAAAAAATAAGTAACAGGGCCAGAATCTGACCACAGGACAGATCCAACAGGATACAAAATTTACACATGAAAAGGTCCAAGACTGGAAATATGGTGGGTGGAACAACAAGATATTAAGACTACTAGTTAAATTGTTGGACCATTTTATCATAAGAAATGATAAAGCCGACCTACTTCGCACTTCTACTGTTTAGCAAAGAACATGAGGCATAAATTACCTGGAATCATGTATTTCTAAGTGACAGGGAAAAAAAAAAGCATAACTAGCACATGCAAAACTGGACAGTTACTTCAAATCCCTCATATCATTAATTAAAATTAGCAATCATTTTACTGAGACAAAGCAATTATTTTGACTGAGCAAAATATTCGGTCTCACCTTCCCAAACTTATAATCAGAAAGATCTTTCTTTTATTTTTTGTTTGGGTGAGATAGTGAGAGATAGATAGAAAGAGAAAGAGAGAGAGGAGAGAGAGAGAGAGAGAGAGAGAGAGAGAGAGAGAAGATTATGAAAGTACCTCATCTACAACAGCATACGGTGGCATATCTAGCTTGACAATCTCATAAACACCTATTCGTAGAATCTGCAAATATAAGCATGAAAAAGAAAAGTGCAGGTCTCATCATTTGATAAATTTTTCAAACAATTTCTGTGAAAAAATTGCAAATCCAATAGTTTAGGTATACATCAACCTTGTTACGGTATTATGACCAATTGAATTAAGTTTTCCAGCTAAAAGTATGTCTATAAATCACTAAAGTGTTAGTCTGCATCTAAAAAAAGCCCTTGCCAATCATTCAAAATAGAGAGCAGGCACAATCTTTCGAAATTTTGTCATATCATCTATAAATCTATCTATCTTAAGGCCCCTAAGTTGTTTTTGTAATTATGTGTCATTCAACCTTCATCATTGACATTGCAAACAAAACAGGCCTACATGAAATATGTGAAGGAAAAGATACCTGCAAAAGTAGAGGTTCCATGCTTCTAAATGTGTTCTCGTCATGGCATAGTGAACATATTAAATGATCAAGATATCTCCTCCAGCGAATTGTGCCCCCAACAACGTCTGTAACCTATATATTTAAATTAAAAAGTCAAAGCTTTTAGTCTTTTACTGCCTCCATATAAAATTGCTTTCAAATTGTTATAATTTTATTAGTCATGATTATACTTTTACCAAAGACATTATGCTACTTGATACAAACCCTCGTCATAACTTCAAATTTGTCCCATATGTTTTGGTGAACACTTCGAAAACTTAAATTATGTAGTAACAATAACACATGTACACAAGTAGAGAGAATGGGAAGAGCGAGAACCAATCTAAGATCCCGATCATCCAATGCTTTGGTGCGAAATCCAAGACTTCTTTCAACATATGCCATCTCATTATCACCAGAACCTTTCCCTTTCTCATTCAAAAGATCAGCAAAAGCACCACCCAGCTCTATTCTCATCAACCTCACAGCAGAAACTATAAAATCCATAGAAACCCACATAAGAAATGAAACAAACATTTCTACACTTACATTGTACCAAATTTCTCAAAGCCTCAAACCAAATAAAAACTATAACTATCAAAATTGCATGAACCACATGATACTTGCAAGTAATACAAATATTTATGTAAGTATTAAACAAAGAGACACCAGTAAGGAGCATGAGCAACAAATCAAAACCCAATTCTGACATTTGAGAGAAAATTAAAACAGATGTAGTTATTACCAGCTCTGTGAGGAGACACCTCCAAATTCAACTTCTGGGTTCTGTCTAAAGGACTGCGAGGTACTGATAGTAAACAACACATTCTTGTTAGTCTTAAAAAAAGTAAAATTTTGAAACCCAACTGAGCTAAGTTGCATGTAAACAAGAAGATGTAGTTACCTTTTCTTTTAGTGGAAATGGAAGTGTTGGATTTGTGGGTTCTCTTGAGTGGCTTAGACGAAGCTTTGTGTGTCTGTGTGTCTACAGAGACAAGAATTGTAGGAGGAGAGACCACTTGTGCCATTGATATGCTCATATTTTCTGATATTTCTTCTTCTTTTTGTTATCTTGATTTTATGCTTGTTTAATAAAGAGCCAATTTGCTTCTTTTTGAGTTTTGGTTATGGATTCGGTCAGAAACGTTTTCCAGTGGAAACTGGGTCAGTTAGAAACGTTTTTGAGTTTTGATAATTTTTTTTTTCCGCTTGATAAGAAAAGATGAAATATAACTATAGAAAAAATTTCAAGTTTAGGAACTATATTTCCTAAATTTTTTAAGCTGAAATTTTTATTTAAAAAATGGAAAAATATAGGGATACATAAAGAAAAATATTTCTTGTGTCCGCATAATTTTCAAAAAGTTTTTCCAACCATATCTCATTAAAAATTTTCCCAACCATATTAATGGATTGTCAGTTTTTTTTATTTTTTTATTTTTTTTAGCAATAGTCAGAAGAGTTGATCGTAAATTTTTTTTTATATTAATAAAATTCGTTCATTTGAAAAAATAAATTCCAGTGGATTTGAGAACTTATTTCTTTTGCTTCATTAAACCTTTTTTTTTAAATAGTTGATGAATTTGTTTAGCTTATTGCATAACTTTAATGTCAAAGAAATGAACACAATTAGTTTTCCTTAAAAAACTTAAATTTGTGCTATGCACATTTGCAGGAATTTCTTCTTTATAACGTAGATTTGAAGACAAGCTATACACACACATTCCTAGCTAGGAATTTCCTTAGATTAGGAAATTATACAGCCAGAAAATTTTATTTAGGGCCGATATTGTAAAATATAATATTATAAGAGGCCCAAAGTGAAATTTTGTAAAATTTAACATTAAATGTATAATTATGTAAAGAAGATTATAATAATTTTTTTATTTATTTATTCGGGGGGCATATTCAATTCCCTGACAGCGCCCTGGCTGCCCCTTGCTTCACCTATCATCGATTTGATCAGAATTTCCGGGGCAACAGAGTGATCACATCTGGTAATCAAAATGGTTTTCTAGGCCAACATCGGTCAGCTCATGATCCACATAATGCTCAGCAAGGACATCACGCAAATGCTTTTGTTGCAACACATCATTAGCAGGTCTGCCTGGTACATTGATAGTGGGGCAACGAATCACTCAGATCTCAGCAATCTTTCACTGAGATCAGAATACAAGGGGCAAGAGAACAACAATGCTATTCCTCACATTGGTTTTTCTGTTGCTTCATCACATACACAACCCTCACAAGCACTTTAATTATCTCAATATACAACATCCTACATGTTCCAAAAATAACTAAAAAAAAATTATGCTAAGAATATCACAGTTTACTAAGACTAAGAACAACAATGCAGTTGTTGAATTTAATGTTGATTTGTGTGTACGTGTTGTTAATTAAGGATCGGACTACGTACGAAGAGAACACTTCTTCAAGGGGATCACAAAGATGGATTATACTATATCATGATCTACCCACAGTCAAGTCCAAGCAGCTTACTCATAATTTTTCTGCAGAGAATTAGGTCTGTTGACTTTATGAGAAACAAGAGAAAAAATTAAAGTAGAGAAAAATAACACAGATTTTTATTGATGAGAAACAATACAAGCTGACTATATATATATATATATTCACAAGTTTCAGGCCTAAAACAAACTTTTCAACAAAATTTGCACTTGAAGATAGTGGTTGATCAATACCAGTGCATATGAAATATTTCTTTACGCGTTTGAATCCATGCATTCGAGCTATAGCTCTGCCCAAATTGTGAATCTTCATCGCTTTGTCTTCCATCCTGCGTTCCCACAAAATTTCCTGCAGAGTTGATCAATAATAAACAACAATCAAAGTTAAAAACAAGTCAAATAACATATATCCACGTTTTGTTAATTATAAGGAAAAAGATTGATAAGAGAGTAAGTGACCGTACTTGCAGGTCTCCACCAACGAACATTATTGGGGATTGAATTAGAAAATTTATCATCAAAGGGCAGTTCACCAGACTTATACTCCAAATCCTTAAGGATATGTTTGAAATTGCTTTTATTTGTGAAAGAATTACTTATTACTCAAGTTTTGATCAAATAGGTGTTCGGTAAACTTCCCAAAAATAGCTTATTTTACAATTTGCTCATTCAGTAAGGTTGGGAGTTGTTTTTTGAAGCAGAAACCAGCTTATTGTTTATGCAATATCTGGAATACCCCCACTATTTTAATAAAAGACAATATTACATTTATATTTAATAATATAATAAAAAAAATAAATGTAAAAATATGAAAATATATATAAAAAAAATTGATCCGGATTGGTGGCCACCACCGAAGTTGGAGGCCGGAGGAGATCCCTCCCTGACCACCACCTCCTCCAACGCTGCCTCGCCTCCCTCGCAGCCGCCCCCTCCGTGCGACAAGACACCATTAGCTCCACATCGCTGACCTCGCCAAGCCTACCTTCTCTCCTAGATCTCCCCTGCCGTTGAGTCTCTCATCCACATTTTTTATCGACGTCTCCGACGCGCCCAACCAACCTCGCCTCTAGCTTTCGCCTCGGGTGGCAGCGGGTTCGAGTTCCTGGTGAAGAGCGACGACGGTTCGACTGCAGAGGCTCTCTATGGAATGAACAAATGAGATGTGGTGGATCGGTCCACCTCCGGCGGGCCTGTGCGAAGTTGAACGAGTGGGGTGGCGACGGGTAGGATTTCAAGCAAACCGGGTGGAAATCACGGGTCAGGTATCTTTTGGGCCTCTGGTCTGCAATGAGTCCATTCCACCAAAGCTATTTGAAAAGCCCAAAATTGCTTAACAATGTTAATACAAACACATTAAAATGATGTCTATTTTTGTCATTTCATCAAGTAAATATTCCACATTTTCAAAAGCAAAACAATTTTAAAATTTAGTTTACCAAACATACATACTTTTTTGTTAAGCTAATTATTCTAAAGTTAAACTATAAATGAATTTTTTTTTCAACAAAACAATCCTAACCATAGCCTAAATTGGAGTACTCTCCACCTAAGACATGTATTGTTAGAGCTATAATTTCCGAGACTTGTTAGAGGGAAAAATAATGTGCATTGAAATGGTACAAACCTGACATGACAAATCTCTCAGATTGGTGGACTCCCAGCTGTATCCGAGTACGAGAATTGACATGTCCTTCGTAAGATTGTACATGCCCTCGGTTAATTATGCGATGATCATAAAGCTTGACCTGTTACAAAATACTCCTGATTATAACGGCCCAGTGCACATGAACATATATGATCCACTTAATCTTTTTGTTTTGTAACTCATCTTAGAAACTGAAAGAGAACTGAAAATTCACGACGGAAGTAGATTAGGAAAGCAAACAGTGTAGATGTCCGACAAACATGAGCACAACTCACTCTAATAAATAGATTGAGTTTCATCCAATCTAATTACTTATACTAACTCAATCTATTCAAGACTTACCCGCTTAAAAAATAATGTAAACCTTTTTAGGAAAGCCAACAACATGACAAGGTTCTCAGGTTAAAAAATGTCATTGCAATATTTCCAACACCAAACACACTGGAAGACAGTAGAACTGAAGAACAGTTTTCTGTTCTTGCAAAGAGAGTAAAAATTGCTTTGATTTTTAAGGGAGCGTGTGTTTTGAATGAGAAGCAATCATGCAATTTATTATATTGCAAACAAAAGATTAAGTTAGTTTTTAGATTTTTAAGAATAGTTTTTGATAATTGTTAAATTAAATAAGATTAGATTGCAGTTATCCAATCTAATCATGTCTATCCGTTTAGTTTTTTAAATGACTTATAGAAATGAAATAAGATTTGATTGCAATTACCTTATTGTAGATATGACGTCGGTTCCGGTTCTGGTTCTTGGGTTAGGGGAACCGGAATCGGAATCGGATTCGGCCTCAGGAAGGTTCCGGTTCCCCGGTTCCGACGGTTCCTAGGTTCCGGTTCTAATTTTTTATTTTTTTTTAACTCAATCACATGATCACCATCTTCTCCACTAGAGTTCCAGTCTACCAGACCACTATCTCCAAACATCTAATGACCCAAACCCTAACTTAATCCTTTAAAACAAAAATAAAAAATAAAAAAGAATTTAAAACACCATTAACGATATTGTGGATGGATCTGGAATCGATCTGATCGGATGATAACCATTTATCGATCTCCGATCTGATGGATTTGGAAACCCACCACCACCACAATACCACACTCAAGACAAACCCAACCCAGATCAGTTACATCAGTATACCACCCAATTATTTTCCCATTCATTTTCCTCAACTTTCTCAGCAAACAAACACCCAAAAAAAGCATTGAGATCATAAAGAAGAGATCATACATCAAAGAAGAAAAGATCGAACATCGTGAAGAAGAGATCGAACAACTTTCGAAGAAGAAGAGATCGTGAAGAAAGGAAGAAATAAAGAAAGAGAGAGAGAGAGGGATCAGAGATCTGAGATGAGAAGATAGAAAAAAAATGAGAAGTGAAGGCTGAAGAGGAGATTTGAGAATATAATTTAGTATTTAAGAATTTATAAAAAAAAAATAATAATGTTGGAACCGCCGGTTCGAACCGGAACCGGAACCGCCGGTTCCAGTCCGGTTCGAACCGGACGGTTCCTTAAAATTTGGAACCGGAACCAGAACCGGAATTGCCCCAGTACCGGTTCCGGTTCGATTTTGGAACCGGAACTGAAAAAAAAAATTCCGGTTCTGATTCCGATTTTTCCACCCCGGTTCCGGTTCGGTTCGCCGGTTTGAACCGAACCGGCGTCATGTCTACCTTATTGTCAAAACACAAGGTAAGTGTTGGGCTTGGGCTTTGGTCTTTAATGATAAAATTAAGAATTGTTTTTCGGCCCAAATAAACAAGTTATTTTAATTAAAAATTGTGGTTTACAAATTACAAATTGCTTCTATGCTGATCATTTTGATCATGATCAAAGACATCTCTGGATCGGATGGTCTGTAATCAAGGGGCCTTCAAGTGTGAGCTACTTTTGTCTGCCTTTGGTTCTTCAACCGATCCGGATTCTTCACCGCTGAATACCCTATTTTTAAATTCATCAACCAAATCACATTTCATCGATGTACATCACTTGAAATCTGAGCTTTTTCAATTCAGTGGAATCGGAGAAGCTGGAGAAAAATTTCGAACTTAAAAATTAAAGAATAAAAAAACTGTTTTATTGCAATGAAAAAAATATCCAGACAATTTTTAAGTGATCTCAATTGTTTTCACAAGTTAGAAATTTGTTTTTTTGAAAGAGAAATTATTTATTTGTATAAAATGATATAATTTTTTGTAAATAATAATAAAGTTAATTAGATAACAAAATGGTGTGGTGTACTCACAAAAATATAATACTATAAATTAAAGAAAAGAAATTTTTAACATTAAATGAGGTTTATTCATAAATAAGAGATTTTTAAAATATTTTAGGATATGCTTACGAAAGGGGTTATACATACAAATTTTAAGGGTGACAATATCGCCACTCAATTTGAATTGTTTTTTTTTGGCCCAAATAAACAAGTTATTTAATTAAAAATTAAAAATTAAAAAATAAAATATATACTATAACAAAACAATAAAATCATTAAAAAATTAAAAAAAGAAAAAGAAAAAGAAAAATTGTTTTTAAATATAAATAATATATGGATGAGATGCTTAAAAACACATATCCATATTGGTAATGTGTATGTCTGCTCCATAGTTTTTGTTTGTTATATTAAATATTATTTGGTTTTAATTAATAGATTTAATTTTTTAATTTTTTATTTATAATATAATTTTTTTTTGTAAGAAATTGATTTTATTATTATTTGAATATATTTTTATTATAGTTTCTATTTTTTATTTGGTTTATATTAAGGATTTAAATTTTCATATTTAATTTAAATAAAATCAACTAACGGTCAATTACCAGTCAAGTAATGGTGAGGAGTTTATTGCCATATCAAAAATATTTTAAATAAAACATATTACCTAATATCTTATCTATTTCATGCTCAATTAGCTAATTTTTTTTGTTTTGCTTTAATATATTTTTTTTATATAAGGTTGTTAGGGATCGGAATCAACCCCATCCCAACAATTTATTAAATAAAAAAGAAATATAGCAAAAAAGAACAGAAAACAAAAGAAGAAAACAGATCAACAGAACCTAAAATAAGGTCTTCTACAAAAATCATTGAAAATAAAAGAGTTGCAAAAATTCAGAGCGGTCCACCACCATGTAGGAGAGACGATACTAGGGATCCTAGAAGCTAAACTATCAGCAACTTGGTTACCTTCCCGATAAATATGAGTGACAGCAAAATCCATATGAGAGATTAAGCTCAAACATCTATCCCAAACGGGGCGCCAACGCTAAGGAACCTTACGGGATCTAGAACGAAGGGTATCCACTACAAAAGTCGAATCACTCTCTAACCATAACCGTCGCCAGCCAAAAGTCCAAGCATAATCAATAGTGTGAACGACAGTTGCCAATTCAGCCTCAAAAGCAAAACATACACCAAGAGGAATAGCAAAACAACCTTTAACGAAACCCCTATATGTGCGAAAAACCCATGCACAACTAGCAAGACCAGGACTACCAAAAGCAGCCCCGTCTGTATTAACCTTAAGACAGCCCGGCGGGGGAGGGCGCCAATACCTCTAAAATGCGAGTGGCCTTGGAAGGACGACCAGAGACATGAAGTTGGTGAAGAGTCTGAAGCTCATCCATTGAATTTTTCATAGTACCAGACTGAAGAGAGTCTTCCTCGCGAACAGAACGCCAAATCAAGGAAAGGGCATTGGCAAAAACAGACTTGCCACCCTCAAAGGTAACTTGGTTCCGGAGAAACCACACCACCAGAAAACCGTGATGATAGAAACCCGCTAGAGAGCCTTCAGTTGAGTGCTAAAGACAACCCTCATTGCCTCCTGCCAAAGGTCTAAACAAGTGCCATCCAACTTAAGTTTACGGCCAAAAGTAGAGGATACAGCATTCCACAACCCACGAACAAAAGGATAGTCAAGAAACAGATGCTTTAAGTCTTCCTCTGCAGCACAGCAAAACCGACAACGAGAGGGAGAAATATAACCTCTAGCACGTAACGCAATGTCCGTAGGAATTTTACCATGAAACAAGTGCCAAATGAGGACAGAGCGAGAAGGAGGAATAAAAGACGCCTAAATATGCTTACCCCGAAAGACAGAACTCCTAACCTCGGAAAGAGAATCATAAGCAGCTTTACAAGAAACAACACCATCCAAGGAACAAGTCTAAACTAATGAGTCTGGATCAGTACTTACCACCACTTTCTCAATCTCAGAAGCAACATCCGGGTGAGAGGCTCGAAAGGACTTAGGAATATCCCAATCCATAGAATCTGAGTAAATATCACCAACAACAGAATCTAACAGAGGTTGTAACGAAGACCTATCCTCAACCAGGTCAATCAACGGATCTCCCAACCAATTATCCGTCTAAAAACGAACTTTAGAATGGCGACCAACCAACCTCCTAGACTCAGACATCAGGGCAGTATAATGCAATTTTAGACCTGGCCAAACAGAAGAAACAACATACCACGTTCTAAGTCTGTGATCATGGGTGAAAAAACGAGCTCGAAGATATGTGAAAACAAAGGACTACTCAGTCAACTTTTGCTTTAAATATATATATATATATATATATATATATAATATTCTAGCAAATGGTCTGAAGAAGATCAGCATGCGAGATTATTAACATGTGTATGATGCTTAATATTAAATCTTCTTATGTAACAAATAATAATAAGACAAATTACAAGTTGTTTACAGGTTCTTCCTTAACAAAAATTGTTACAATAATGCCGCTAGTTGTTTCTGTCATATGGTCGTTTGTTGTGATAGCATATGCGGTCATGAAGAAATCTTAAGAGATTGTAGAGACATTTCAAAAAGTAATGGCTTATGAGGAGGAAGTTGAGGTCATGAACACTATGGTGAGGAAGAAACAATGGATTGATTTGATATCTTACATTTTGATAATGAAATAGAAGAATAATCTAAAGAAGGGAGTTGCGAGTGACTCAAGAGATCAGGATCAAGATGATAGTCCAAAATCGATAAATGAAAGGATGTAAATTAGTGGTGTGAGTCTGGTAGATTTGTATATATTTTTTTATCACATTAGTTTGACAATCTTATTAAGAGATCGAGATTTGTAGTTCCCTATCAAAAGTATTTTAAATAAAACATATTACGTAATATCTTTTCTATTTCATGCTCAATTAGTTAATTTTTTTTGTTTTGCTTTAATATATATATATATATATATATAATATTGTAGCAAATGATCTGAAGAAGATCAGCATGCAAGAGACATGTGTATGATGCTCAATATTAAAACATCTTATGTGACAAATAATAATAAAACAACTTACAAGTTGTTTATAGGTTCTTCCTTAACAAAAAATGTTACAACAATGCTGCTTGTTGTTTCTATCACATGGTCGTTTGTTGTGAAGAAATCTTTAGAGATTGTAGAGACATTTTAAAAATTAATGGCTTATGAGGAGGAAGTTGATGTCATGAACACTATGGTGAGGAAGAAGCAATGGATGGATTTGATATCTTACATTCTGAGAATGAAACATAAGAAGAATCCAAATAAGAGAGATGAGAGTGAATTAAAAGACCAGGATCAAGATGATAGTCCAAAATCTATAATTTGAAGGAGGTGAATTAGCGGTGTGAATCTGGTAGATTTGTATATATTTAATCACATCAGTTTGACAATCATATTAAGAGATCAAAGTGTAATTCCATATCAAAAATATTTAAATAAAACATATTACCCAATATCTTTCCTATTTCATGCTCAATTAGTTAAAATTTATTTTTTGTTTTGCTTTATAATATATATCTATATATATATTCAGTTTATAATAAATGATTTAAATTGTCATATTTAATTTAAATAAAATCAACTAACAGTCAAGTAACGGTAAGTAGTTTATTGTTGATTGTTTAAACTAAAGGGTTCGAATTGTTATTTAATAAAACATCAGGGGGTTGTCTCTAACAAATTCCCTCAAGCTGCTGATCAATTTGATCATGATCTAAGGATCATATGGTCGACGCACCTGATCCAAACCTGAGTGTGTTACAATTTTAATCAATTTTGATTTTGAATCGCGCGCCTAAATTCCATTATGAATTTAGAGACAAACTCAATCTTTCTTCGATCGTATCTCATTTTCTCTCCTCATTACTACTCAAATTTCATTTTTTACACCTCGATCAACTCCATTTTACCCAGAGATTAGTCGTCCGATTTCGTCGGCAGCTAGGCTTCTCTCTTCGCCTTCAATTAATCACCATCACCATTCTTCACTTTCCATGACAGCCTCCAAACCAGTCACTGTTTTGGCTTCAAAACAATAGAAACATATCGATGAAGGTAGCCATCGAAACCGACTCAGTGAAACTCCGCCGAAGCAGGTCCTCCTCCTCTGTGTTAACTCCGATGCGAAATCCAACGATGGTGCTCCTGTACATGTCTCAGCCGAAGAAACTCCTCCTCACATAGCTAAGTTCTTTATGTCTACATCTTTGGACAACTCCGGCGACGACGACAGCAGCAGCAGCACTCCTTCAGCTACCACCAAGCAATCTGCTATGTTTCGATTTGGCATCGGGTCTAAAATCAATTTCCATAAGTCTTGTGTGGTAAGGGTGAGCAAAAAGGCTCTCCATGAGGAGGATTGGGCCGTGATCTTCAAATGCAAACAAACTTGCCTCCCGATCGTTTACTTAGGCTTGCCTCTTGGTGCGATGCCTTATTCCTTGGCTTCTTGGAAGTGTGTGATCAACCGTATAGAGTCTCGTTTGGCGCCTTGGAAGAAAACTTTTATAAGCAAGGCCAGTCGGTTAGTTTTGATCAAATTGGTGTTGTCAAGCATCCCCACATACTTTATATCGGTCTTTAAGATACCGGTGGGTGTGGCATATAAAATAGAGAAGTTGCAACAGAGTGTTTTTTGGAGTGATAGGGCCGAAAAACGGAAGACTCATATGATTTCTTGGGAATTGATTTGCAGTAGTAAAAAAAGTGGTGGCCTTGGAGTGGGAAGGATTATAGACAAAAATAAAAGCCTCTTAGCTATATGGGTGTGGTGCTTTGGGAGAAAGGTTTCATCCCTATGAAAAAGGGTCATTTGTGCGATATACAGCCTATCGCATCTGAACCTACGGTGGGATTAGAAGTGCCCTGGTTCTAGCTCTTTCTTTGTTACTATAGTCCGCAGCCTTTTCTGTGAAGGTTATAGTTCAGACAAGGCTTTGAATGATGGGATCAAGGTGGTCGTTGGAAATGGTGAAAGGGTGCGATTTTGGAGTGATTTAGTTTGGGGTTCCACTGCTTTAAATCGAGCGTTTCCTAAAATTTTTGCTCTACCCAACAACAAAGAAGGTCTTATCACAGATTTTAGCTTTTGGTAAGGGGCGAAATAGACTTAGGAAATTACCTTGAGAAGGCCTCTTTTCGACTGGGAGCTGAAGCATTGGAATTGCTTCACCTAATTTCTTGATTGTGTGATTGTCCGACCCTTTGTGGAGGATGCAATAGCCTGGTCCTTTAGCTCTAACGGTCTCTTTTTGGTTGGTTCGTTCCGAAGTTGTATTGAAGAAGAGGCCATGGTGGTATCTTCGATGTCTGACTTCAAATGGCAACACATTTGCCCTCAAAAGATCGAATTATTTGTTTAGCAACTTCTCAAAGGTCGGGTGATGGTTAAGGAAGTTATGCAGTGTTTTGGTCTTAATATATCAAATGTGTTATGCCCTTTGTGCAATGCTGACATTGAAACCATTGATCATCTATTTTTGAACTGTCAATAGACTCGAGATTAATGGCTTAAAAGTATGGGATGGTGGGGAGTTTCCAGTTGCTTGAACATGAGTTTTGTTGATTGGTTTCAAGGATGGGCGGGCCATTGCCCTTCGAAGAGAAATGAGAGAGCTTGGGGTTTGGTTTTTTTGCTATAGTCTGGATAACTTGGGATCTCCGAAATCAACTTGTTTTTAAGGGAAGGTTAGCTGATTCCATTAGCAGTTGACACCATAATCTTTAGAGTGGCATGGTGGTTTAAAACATTGCGGAAATGGTTTGAGAGATCAAGTTTCGCTACTGATGCTCAATCTTAAAGAATATTGTGTGGAAGAGGCCTGAAGTTTGGAGCCCTCATGTAGTCGTTCTCTAAAGTTTAATATCTACGGATCCTCTAAAGGTTCTCAGGGCCCGGCGGGGATCGGCGGTGTGTTGAAAGACTCTAATGACAGAGTGTTGTGTGTCTTCTCAAACTTCCTTAGAAATCAAGACTCCAATACAGCTGAATTATTGGCAATTCAAAGGGCCTGCGAAATAATTGCTATGAATCAGTCCTTAGTTGATTGTAATAATTCCATTGTGAGCGATTCAAATGTAACGGTCTCTTGGGTGAATGATAGCGGTTTCGGTAGTATCAAACATGTTAACTCGATTTATGATATTCAGCACACCCTTCTCTTCACAACCAACACAAAGGTCGTGTTTAATTCTAGAGCAACTAATTCATTTGCGGATATGCTCGCTAAGAGGGATTCTAGTTCGAAAGGCGGTTTTTTCAGTTGGATGGATTGACTAGCGATTGGCTGTTTTGGCTCCCCTTGGTGGTTTTTGTTGCTGTTTCTTTGTCTTGTTGGTTTTGGGTGTTTTTCCCAACTTTTGTTGTGCTTGTTTTGGTTGCTCTGTTTTTGTGTTTTGGCTTTGTCCGGTGGTGGCCTCTGTTTTTAGGTGTGTCCTGTGTTTCTTCCTTTGGCCTTGCCTGGTTGTGTTATTGCCCTCATTTTAATAAAATTGCAGTTCAAAAAAAATATTAGTTTTTCAACAATGTACACATTTGTTTGGTTCTAAAGACACCTACGACAACGTGCATGATATGTGTGTTGCGAAATGTGCATCAACAATGTACATATTTGTTTGGTTCTAAAGACACCTACGACAACGTGCATGATATGTGTGTTGCGAAATATTAGATTTTTTCCCAACGCACAAGGACTTTGACAACATCATGACGTGTGTGTTGCTAAATATTAGTTTTTCAACAACGATCACAATTGTATGTTGCTAACCGCATGTTTATAGCAACATGCACAAAATGTGTATAGTCTAATGATTTAACTACGATAGCTTGCAACTGTTGTGCGTTGCTTTATGTGTTCAATTATCTGCAACATTCATTTGTGCGTTGTCATAGGTGGTTTCCACAATACACATTTTTTTACGCATTGTGATGAATAACCTTTAGCAACGTGCATAGTTTGCGCATTGCGATAGACCACTTTTAGCAACACGCACAACATGCGTATTGCCTTTTAAATGTTGCTAAAAGTCATTTTTCTTGTAATGGAAGTAAATTAAGTTAGAGTATTTTCACCTGATTAAACAGATTTATAATTGTGTTTCCTTTTATTCAGCATCATAATTAAACGATGGAAGTTAATACCTTGGACGGGATCGAAAGCATTAAGAAAAAAACTGGAGATTGACAAAGAGAATCGGAATTGTGAATTTGTGATACAAACATCATTCAATTCTTTAATTATCACATTCTCAGCTTTCTTGCAAATTTATTCTTTTCTTATTGACATTTGATTCTCCAAAATTTTGATATTTTTGGAGATTTATTAGATAAACATCATTTGGAATTTTATCCAATTTGGACAGTGCATTCATTGGCTTAGCATTTGATTACTATGATTATGGAGCGAGCCGATTGGCGAACTCAAAAATTTGAAGGAGGCGGTATATTTGAACAAAATAATAATTATATTAAAAAATTATTATCAATCAAATCAGGTATGAATTTTATTTTTAGTGAATTGTTATGGTCAAAAAAATCTGCATCGCGTCGATATATATTAATCAGTGACTATGAAAAATTAATAAAGTAATAATTTTATCATCTTATTTTGTTATATATATATATATATAATACTTCTCCAATCAATACGGTCCTAGCTTTAAATTTCAGGATGTTCAATCACAGCCACATATTCGCAGTGGGCTCACATCCCTACATTAACAAATACCAACTCTTAATATGAATATGTGGCTGTCGTTGGACGTCATTAACTTATAATTTCAGAATATCCTTACCAGAGAACTACCCTATATATATACAGTCATTTTCCTGTCAGTGCGTACTGATAGAATTATATAAGGACATTGAATGTGAACCACTTATTTATAAAAGAGTTTTGACAAGTTCATATATACCAAGTCAAAATATGTAAAATGAGTGGTTCACATTCAATGTCCTTATATAATTCTGTCAGAGCGCACTTATATGAAAATTATTGATATATATATATATGTTATAGATGTATAGGACCCAATCCAGATCCGATCCAATACAATAGGATTCTTTACATTTGAGAATATGATTGGAACGAATCTTGAATTTCGATATAAAAATC
Source organism: Dipteronia sinensis (assembly GCA_033220585.1). NCBI lineage: Eukaryota > Viridiplantae > Streptophyta > Magnoliopsida > Sapindales > Sapindaceae > Dipteronia > Dipteronia sinensis. The sequence continues at coordinate 42,732,259 of CM065642.1, forward strand.
CACTGGATCCATCGAAATACGAAGCTTAATTTATATTTTTGTATAGACAAATGAACAGTATATAAGTAACGGAGAATGATTTACATCGAGTGGGATCCACGAATGAACATGCTACGTGGAGGTTGATACTGAACCATGCAGGTGGGCTAGTGAAAACGTGGATTTTGAAAGCGGTGCTAATTGCTATGAATTAAGCTCTTTCTCTCACTTGGAACTTTCTCGACACAACCAAACGTGTAACTGTGATCAGAAATCAGAACCATCTCTTTGTCTTTGAGGGTTTTAATCAGATCAGAATATGGAGAGTAGTAGTGGCACCCACACACACTCACACGCCCAATTCAAGAGAAAATTGGGAAATGAAGAGAGGAAGAAGGCAGCAGCAGAGAGAGCCAACAACAGCTCCTATGCTACTCGTAGCCATCGCTTGCAGCTCCTCAATAAAATTCTTCAACTTATATCTCTTCAGGTATGTTATCATTTCTTTGGCTGACGAATTGTGATTTTTTTTTTTTTAAATTAGTTGTTGGATTTACAGTCTTTTTTCTTCTTCTTTTGTGTGATCAGATAACTGCATCACAAGAAGAGGAGTTGGAGTTGCTTTTTGCTGGACTTTCTGGCTGATGCTATGTTTTATCCGCTCATATTATACCATGTGGTGTGTATATTAAATATCATCTTATATGGCAAATAGTTTGAGTGGTCGGGACACACTGAAACATCTCTCGTATGTGAGTTTCTGTGATGCTTATGTATAACTATATAGTTTCGCATTTAATTTTGGTAAGTTGGTTCTTAATGATTCAGCTTAATAATTCTTCTAACAAAATTCCCATTTCAGCTTCATCGCTGAAGAATAATGCCTTTCTTGCTGCACAAAGATTTAACACAAAATGATTTCATTGTATAGTTTCGTATTTAATATGATTATGTGCTTTATTATATTCTATCTATAAACCCACTAGTCTTTCACATTTCTTAAATTTTGAATTTGCTTGTTGAAGCCCACTAGGTTGAACTATCATATTTTCATTTTCCATGACAAATGAAAAAACATATACATGTTTTCAGATTTTAGACGAAAAAACAAACACTACCTAGCTAGTCCTTGCACTTGCGACCACGACAGGTCACAATGTAGGAGCAATGTCGAAATTAGTTCGAAGGGTTTCTAGTGTCTAATACTTCAGTGGCTCTATAGTCTAGCCGATGAAATTCTTGCATTCATGTATACTCTTTCTATGTGTATCTGTGTTTAATGTGTTGATTTCGATTCTGACGAATAATACCATCATTGCAGAATGTCAAATACTAAATAAACTTGCATCTTTCTTGCAACAATGTTCTGAGTGATTCCATACCGGAACAGAATGTGAGATAAATTGTGAATATCTTTATCGGCTGTCTTCATGCAGGTTTGTTTAAATTAGGTTGTGAGCTGTAATATGATGTTTACACTAATGGTACATATGATCTTTCAATCTGAACCTTTGTCTCATTCTCATATTTCAGATAGTGTCTTGTAGTTTTCGACTTTTTTTGTGGTTGCATTTATATTCTATGGTAAATGATGTTCTCTAACCTACCACAAATATAACTGTTTATTTATAAGTGCTATCTAATGACCTAGTCAATCCAGTCTCGTGGTTACATATATCATCAAGTACCCAAATCGTAACAAAAGAACCCAATAATTACATACCCGTGCTCATCACAGATTCGAAATTAGTAGATACGAGTACATGAATATAGCATACATCCATCCTTACAAAAGATTTCCTTCTACTTAGGTTTAACGCCGAGAGCTATTAGATCATCCAAGTATTGTTTACCGGTAACTTCTGGTTTCGTGAATAAAAATCTGTAATCATCTTCTGGTTTCGTGAACAATTTGATAACATCTTCAGGTGGTTTTCTATTCAAACCAAGTGTTTTATTGGTCTTTAATTCCATATTTAGCTTATGCACCTCATGTTGCTCAAGTAATCTTTTACAATCATTCAGTTCATTCTTCATTCGGTCTTGTTCGATCTCCATTTTGCGTACTTTATCTTTGAGTTCCTTTAGATCTTTATATTCCTTAGCCTCCCCGGGGATTGACCATGAAACAATGTCATAAACCGTTGATCCACCTGAAAATGCAACAAAAAATAATAATAATAACCAAAATACTTATAGAAACACACGCAGTGTGTATCGTGGTACTAAAAAACTCTTTTCAAATTTACGGAATTTCGAAGATAAAGGTGAAAGTAGCAATAGTTACAAGCATACATGTACATGAACAGATGTAACTTATTTAACAATTTGTTTTCAATGTCATCGCTAGCTGCCGCAGGGTATAAAGAAAACCCCAACACTTCAGTACCTAATTAAATCTTACCATGATTTGTATGTATCTAGATATACCTTTGATGCACTGTCACTGTGTGAACTAAATACAACACCTAAAAGATGACATACAAAATTGCATTACATAGAACTTCTATCAATAGCAAAACAAATGGTTTGGAATGTAGGAAACCAAACATTCCTATTGCACAAACATACATTTCTTGGAATTTCACTTGTGTCCCAAGTCATACTATAGAAAAACGTTTAGAAAGCCAGATTTGTCGATGACTAGCCGAGTTTTACAGTAGCTTGAAACAGACCATGACCTTATTTTCATCATACAAATGAGCCAGCTCTGTATCATTCCTGAGTAAACTTGACCCGATTCACACTTCTAAACTTATTTTAAGAAATAAAACTGCACATTGAGTTTTGTAAGCTGTAAAAAGTGGAGAATTGCACTTGGGGTGTCGATGTTTCGACATCAACCCATAGGATTTCAGACAGAGCAACCCCAAGAATCGAAGACAGGTATAGACTTAGCTCGACTAGACTGTATTGACCAGTTCAAGATTCGAAGTTCGAACTTCGATGACAACCTTATATCAATATAAACCTACTAGAAGCAACTCATTTGACTGTATAGATGCCTTATCTAAAACAAAGCTCAGAAAACAATTCTAAATATTGTCTACACGTTAAAAAAAAAAAACTGTCTTTATCTATCTGGGACAGGACACGATATAAGTAACCAATTATATCCAATCACATGTCTCTCATGTCACGTAACACAGTATAAGTAGTAGTAGTTTGGGTGCATTCCTCAAATCTATGGATTCTGCCATTGATAGCATCGTATATTATTTGCAAGTTGAACAGAGTTTCTATTTTCTATGGATTTCTCCAAACCCAGTTCAATGGGTCTTATTTTTGTTTAATATATTTCATGCACTGAGTCAACTCGTGATATGCCCAGAACATTACGAGTTGACTCGGAACGTTATAATTAATACACTGAATCGACTCGTTATGTGCCCGGAAACGTCACAGATAGACTCAGTGAAGACAATGAGTTGCAGGAATCTTGTTCGTTGATATCAGCGGAATCATATGTATTCATATTCTTGACTCATTTTATCAATTTTGACGATCCAGATTTAACTAAATGATTGATTGATTAATTGATTATTCAAGTTAAAATAAATAAATAAATAAAAATAGAAAAAAACTAAACAAGAAATTTATGGTAACAACGGCACGGCTGCAGTCGTAAGAGCTCCAGTAGAAGCCCTTGACGGACGTTAGATCCGGTGCGTTTCGTTTGATAGAATTGTTAGAGCTCCAATACAAGCCCTTGACAGAGGTCG